>VXAV01006101.1:8548-60630 GCA_013399715.1 Alectura lathami | reverse complement strand
AGGGGAGGGTCGGGGGGCGTCAGGGAAAGGTTCTGCCCCGGGGGGTGGGGGGCACGGCACAGGCTCCCCAGGGCAGTGGGCACGGCCCCGAGCTGCCGGAGCTCAAGGAGCGTTTGGACACCGCTCTCAGCCACAGGGGTTGGGTTTGGGTGTCCTGTGTGGGGCCAGGGGCTGGGCGCAGTGATCCCTGTGGGCCCCTTCCAGTTCGGTGTTGTCCCTTGTGGACTCTGCTTCATAGGCTGAATTATTTGCTTGTCTCCTGATACCAGGAGTAGGTGAGCTTAAATGGGCTTAAAGCAGTAAAACTGCGAATGACGTGCCCTGCAGGAATAACGTGCTTACCTCTGGCGTTAAACCTGCCCTCTGACAGGAGAGCTGCTGCCACTGTAAGAGTTAGTGGGAGCATGTGTTTCCTGGAGTTACTTAAAGAAAAAAAGTTCTAGTGCAAAATGAGGGATTCTGTGTTGTCACATGTTTTTCCGGTAACAGAACAGAGAGCTATTTAACACGAGGGCAGTCCTGCTCATTGCTTTACAGTAACTTCTCTTTTTGGTGTTGCTTCAGTCCTTATTGCTCTGTGCACCAGCTTTTGAGGAAACGAAACGTAGTGGTGCTGCTTTGCCCACCCTCTTCATCTAAAGGTTCTGGTTTTTCAGAATCAGGTGGCTAACTGGTACAGAGCTGCTTACCATGCACCAGTTTATTTATGTCTGGGGCGATGGCGAACGCTTCATGTTTGATGGAACGTAAAATAATGATGTTCCTTTCCTGTAAAGCCTGTGCCAAGGAAGGTGACTTGGTTCATTCTTCTTTCTAGTACCAGATTAGCCTCTCTCTTTGGACTGGATCAGACAGTCTCAAGCCAGGGAAATGAGTTCTTCCAGTACACCGCTCCAAAGCAGCCCAAGAAGGGTCAAGCAGCAGCTGGTAAGTAACTGGGCTTGATCCTGTGGCAGGGGGAGCTTTGCAGCGTGGTTTCTGCTGGCTGAAGGAGGCCTTTGGTGAAGAACAGCAGGGCAAATAGCTCAGCTTTTCCTTGCTGGTATTATCTTCCTCTAGGATTCTTTCAACACCTGGTTTACTTTAGGGGCTTGGGAATGTTGCTCTGTTTCTTAACTCTCTTCTTGGAGTTCTTTTTCTCAGGGGAAGGGATGTGCCGTGGCGTTGTTGCTGTCCGGTAAATGTGGCAGTTCTGTGTCACAGAGCCCTGCTTTCTGCTCCTCAGCAGGTCAGGCAGCCCAGAAGGCTCCCGTGGCCCCCGCAGCTCCAGGAGCACCGTCAGTCTTCGTGGCCACTGCGGTTCATGCCTATCGATAGTAAGTGCAGCAGTGGTTTTCTGCATTACATTTTAGAGCCCGTGTCTCTGGGGGCCTAAGACCAGAAGGGAAGATCTTTTTGGATGAGTAGGAAGAGACATCTCACAGAGGTGCATCTGCATGGTGTAAATGCTGCAAGTCAGTGCAGGTTTCTGCTCAGAAAAGTTTCAGTGATGGTGCTGCAGTTCAGGACTGCACAGCTGCCAGATAAAGGGCAAACTCTCGATTTATGTGTTGCAGGGAACTGCGTGCTGGGGTGCTGGCCTGACATCTGCACTGTTTCTCTGTCAGATGCTTATGTGTCATCCACGCTTGTGGAAAACTGAGGCATGAGCATAGAAAGTACAGCAAAGCTGTACGTGTGACACTGCTGTCATGTGGAGGCTCACTTGCCCTGGCTCTATGCAATTTTCAACTCAAACTGCACCATGTGTGCCCCTGGTATCTGTGGGCAAGCAGGAAAGCTGTAGTTTCTTCAAGCTATGAAGGGCTGCCAAACATTTTGGGTATGGGGAAAGGGACCTGAACTCTGAAGAGGAAAAGCTCTGCAACAGCAGGGAGGGATAGCTGAGGCAGGGGCAGTTGTGCAGCTGAATGTCTCACCTGTGTTGCAGTACAAATGGGCAGTACTTGAAGCAAGGCAAGTATGGAGCAGCTGTAGTGGGGAACCATGCTACTAAAGAGGTAAGAAACGCTTTGCTGTGATGTTTTTCATGCCAAGGGTACGCTGGTATGAGGCAGTGTTTCCCCGAGCTCACCAGAATCTCTTTGCTCTTGATGTTGAAGGTCTGAGTTCCACTGCTGCTCATGCCTTTCTGCCTTCTTGGTTTATTTGCTCTGAGTCCTTTACCTTGGTGGCATCTCTCTTTTCTGCAGCCCACAAATTTCTTTGCAAGATCTATTCCCACCCGAGCCTGAAATGTTTCACAGTGACTGGAGCACTGCGTCTTTTCTAGTGTTTGTGGAAGTGGTGTTGGTACTTATTTGGAACCTCTTTGACTGGATCAGAAATTTGTGCATGTGGAAATCGTGGTAGAGAAAAGCTTGCTCAATAGTGCAGAGATGCTTTGCTGACGTTATGTTATTTTGATACCAAAAATCCCTCTCCTTCCCAATCCTTCTTTCCCAAGTACTCCTCTAAGAACATGGCACTGGAGTGTCCAGTGGAGGGAAGTATTTAAAGGACACTTTGCATACTCCAGTCTGTCCTTGGTGTTGGTATTTGTGGTCTGTCTCCTGTCCCCTGATACATGTTCTCTCACTAAGTTATTTCTGCTTCGGCAAGAGCAATAACAGGAGGAAAAAAAAAAAAAATTGGTGAGTTACTGACCTGGGAAGTGTGGCATTCATGGGGGAAGCTGGGAAGGCCAGACCTCGCAGGGGGAACGTAAGGCAGCCTTTTAGCAGGGCATTGCAGCCTGCACAACTGTGAGCAGCTGGCTGGATGCTGCCCGCCCACTGGGCAGCGCTGCTGGCAAGTGGAGAAGCCTTGCGACAGCTGCACAGGGGAGCGTGGTTTTCCTCACTAGATCACGTCTCATAGAGCCAAAAGTCACTGCAGTGTGATCTCTGCGCTCCCTAACACTTGGAGAACTCCCTCCAACCTAGTGTTACTCAGTCATTTATGTTCCTGATCGTCATGCATGCGCTGTGAGTTGCACGTGTTGAAGTGTACCTTCTTACGCAATTACTGCGGAAAAATGTGGAATCAGTTAAAGCATGTTCCTTACTGTGCAAGAATCATTTCAGAACCGCTTTATCTACAGGAGTAAAGCTTGCATTTTATCAAGTGTCTTTAATACAGCTGTTACAAAATTAAATATTTGTGGTATGATGAGTGATGCTGCGAGGTGTATTTGGTCGTACTGTAGAGCTAGGCTCAGAATTTGACTAAGCACACTGGAATTGACAATGTTTTCAGTTTCTGCTGTTTTTTCTCTTTTCCCCTGCACAATTCTTTATGGAATCCAGTACAGGATTCTCCTTTACATCAGTCAGCAGCAGCAGATCACAGCTGCAAGGATCCATCCGGGCTTCGTACTCACGGTAAGACTGGATTAGAAAAGCATCCAGTACTCTGTGTTGTTCAGAATCAACTTCTGCTCGCTGTGAAATGTTTTCTTAGATTATAGCCCTGGAGATCAAACACGTGACCGACACACCAAGAAGAGTCACAGTGACAGGGAGTGCCGCTCTAGTACGCCTTGCACAAGAGGCTGTTACACCTGCCTTGTGCAGGGCCCTGTGAAATCATCGGGTTTCATAATGGAAGTGTGCGCGCTGTAGGAGGTGTGTCATTACCCCAGGATTATAGAGATGTTTTGAGTTCTGCAGTCCTGGAGTGAGCAGCCACCAAACAAAATTCCTCCTGCTAATAGTTTGTGGTTCGGTGGCTGAGAAGATACGGCCGAGCAGGCAGATGGAAGCGGTGGAAGTGTTTCCTCTCTGAAACTTGACACTCAGCATTTTCATGATAAGAGCAACTTAAAACATTGTAAGCCCTAAAATGGGATCTCTCAGGAAGTTGTTTTCTGCCGGTTTTACAGAAAATGGATGTTTTGATTTGCTTTTCTTAGCCTGTTACTAGGTGACATGGAATTCCTTTGTTGATAGGAGTTTTGCTCTGAAATAACAGAATTCCAGTCCAAATCTCTGAGCAGGATCCTAGCTCACTTTCTAGTTCTGTAAGCGTGTTTTGAAAGATTAATGGATTGTGTAGTCAACTAGTGGTGAAATTATTTTTTTTTTTTAGGATTAAGTACCAAGTGATTCTTCTGGCTGCTTACAGAAGTCCTACTGTAATCAGCACTTCTGAAAAAAAAAGAATCCTCAAACATAAAAATCTCAGTATAAGAGAACCTAGCTTCAAAGAACCATCTTAGTAAAGCTGCAGCATCTGTGAAGAGCTGAAATACTTTGCTCATGTATTTCAGCTGCAAAACTCTTCCATGATATTGAGCTCAGAAATGAGGGCTAATTTGTTCGTTCTGAACTTGGCTGGCAACGTGGCAGGATTCTTCCTCTACCTGTACTTAATTGCAGTAGCTCTAATTTTAAGTTTCTGTTTGAGGCAGGGTGGTTTTATTTTATTTATTTTTTTAATTGAATTCATGTTCACATGTGTAACGTTGGGCTGATGTCCTTTCCCACAGGTTCAGCCCAACAATTACAGCACGTTCTATGATGATCAGAGACAAAACTGGTCGATCATGTTTGAGTCAGAAAAGGCAGCAATGGATTTCAGTAAACAGGTAACTGCTTCCTCTGTGCAAAGTCAGGGTTCTGATCAAGTTCCTGAAGTACTTTAAGACCAATGGCTCTAAGAGAGCAAAAGCTCTGTCTTTCCTATATACCTCACCAAAATTCAGCACAGGGAAATGTGAAGCACCTCTTGAGTGCATCTATAATCTGGCATTGATCAGTGCAGAGAGAAATGCATCAGATCTGTCGTGGTGGAGCCGGCCCCTCTGCTGCGATGGCCGAGATGCTGACAGCCCTTCCTTTTGCAGGTGTGCATTGCCAAATGCAACAGCTCCGCAGTGCTTGATTCAGTCCTCTGCCAGGATCTCCTTCTTGGAGAGGGGCAGGGAGTCGAAGGAGGGGACTCTCTGGAGATCGCCTACACAGGCTGGCTGTTCCAGAACAATGGGCTTGGACAGGTAAGGACATTGCTGCCACCTGCTAATGTATGAGGGAGTGTGATAGTCCCTGGAAGAAACCTGCCACTTCTAGCATAGCGTTGGTGCTTTGAGAGTTTTTGGACCAATCTTGTCCTGACCGTCAAGCTCGAAGCAGTTTAAGTCTGAGTTTCCAGCTGTTGTTCGCTTCTAGAGATTGTGCTGTGCAATAGACCAGATACTCTAGCCACACTGTCGTATGTTTGAGTTACTTTTGGAAGGTACCAGGAAGGGAGATAGCAGGTAAGAGATCGTCGGAGTTTATGGAATGTGTAAAGCAGCGTTCAGGATCTTGAAACACGTGA
Source organism: Alectura lathami (assembly GCA_013399715.1). Classification (NCBI taxonomy): domain Eukaryota; kingdom Metazoa; phylum Chordata; class Aves; order Galliformes; family Megapodiidae; genus Alectura; species Alectura lathami. Next base: position 55,332 of record VXAV01006101.1, on the reverse strand, counting down.
TTCTGTATTTCTGTCCTCCAACTCTCTAGGTGTTTGACTCTAACATTAACAAGGACAAGTTGTTGCGCCTGAAGCTGGGATCTGGAAAGGTCATCAAGGTAGGTGTCTGGCACTTGATTATAAGGAAATTATTTCTCCACTCTTCTAGCTACTGCAGACTTTGATCAGGATTCATGTACGCTTTCTGTTAGATGTTTCATTTGGTGGGGAACACTGGCATGGTGACTCATTCAGCACGCTGTTTTCTTAACGTGCACGGTACAGCCGGAGCTCCTTCACAGTGGCAGTGTGGTTTGAAAATAGGAAGCTTCCTATTCTCAAGAACTTATTTTGCTATGTTTTGGTTTTGTTTTTGTTATTATTATTGTTGTTGTTTTCAGGAAGTGACTTAATCCGTTATTTAGAAACGGGGTTACCTGAGACCAAATGGGGAGTTTCAGTCTGAGAACTTAACATCCCTCCCCACTCAGTGTGCCTCAGAAGTGGAGGGTCAGATAACTCTGGTATAACATCTGGAAGGTGAAAACAGCTGGCAAGTAGTAGAGTGGTCTAGTAAAGGGTAGTACTACTGCCTGGAGTGTTCCCCCCGGCCCCCCCCCGAAGTCAATCTCTGAGAGCACTGAATTCTCAACCCAGCTACTCCCGTATGTTTTTCAGTAAAAGCAGGTTGTCAGTCGGAGGTGCTTTTGTTCAGGTCACTTCCGTTACCTCAGCGATCGTCCTGTGAAGTGCCAGCATTCATTTGACAGTTCATTTGACGCATTGCTCCGTCTTCTCAATCTCCTTGCCAGCAACTGTTTGCTGTGAGTGCTTGCTAAATCTGACCAAAGCAGCTAGGAGGTATCTCCCAACACCTCAGAATCCTGTTCTTTCCCTGAATGTTGAGAGATTGCCACTGTATGCCCTGCAAGCTACGTACCACTGCAGAATTTCTGCACGCAGCATGCAGTTCTTTTCTGCAGGGTAGCAGCGTGATCTTGCATAGCTGCTGAAGTTATGGCATGTAAAACTTGTCATAACTTCACGCTGGAGATTGCTGTATCTGTTTGATTTAATTGCAAACATGTTGGGAGCTGCATCGTCATTCTTCAGTTAATGTTGCAGTTTGTAAAAGGCCATTATGACTCAATGGAAGACACGGTTTTAATGCTGCGCACTATAATTGAGTAGGATTTTACAAGGAGCTCTCTACATGTGTTCTGGAACCTTCTGTAACTGATACCTGGAGCTGTTTTGATCGGTGTTATTAAAACTGTCATGTCGTTAGTCAAGCTGTTTGCTTTCTCTTCTGTTGCGTCTGCATGTCAAAGGGCTGGGAAGAAGGCATGATGGGGATGAAGAAAGGAGGACGGCGGTATCTCATTATTCCTCCGTCCTGGGCCTATGGGGCTCAGGGAGTGGCTGGCCGTGTCCCTCCAGACTCTACCCTAGTTTTTGAGGTGGAGGTTAAGCGGGTAAGTATCTCCTTGCAGGTATTTGTTCTACACCTGCTCTGTAGTTGCTGGGCGGCGCCAGCTGTCTGCGAGGGAAAAACCTGATATTTGCATGAGAACTACAACTACAACAGTTAGAAACCAAATGACTCAGGAAGGTGCGTATCTTTTTAAAATTTGAATTTTGAAATAGCAACAACAAGAAGATCCCTCTAGGCTGCTTGCTGAGACATCTGTTCCAGCTGCTTTGGGATCTCTTCATTGTCTTGCTTGTGAGTTACTGCAGCCCCAAACTGTGGGGAATGCCAGGCTGTAAAGACTCAGCTTCTCCAGTTCCAAGTCAGTTGTATGTTCTCACTTCAAGTGAATAAACTTGACAAAGGAGCATTCCTCAAAAGGAAGCAAATTGTTGAAAACCCTTGTTGGGAACCCAGAAAGATGTCTTATTTATGTGCTTCTTCAGGTGAAGCTGGTGAAGGAAGGCCCTGGTTCGGATGGGCAGAGCGTTAGTTCGAGGGATTCTCTGGCACCTTCTCCAGTGCCCAGTTCAGACGGCTTCTCTGCAGACACTGTTTTATTGCCTCCATCTACAGTACCTCCAAAGCCTGGGTAAGCAGGAGCACGGTTAGAACAACTTGCTTCGTGGAAAGGTGGTGATGCTCATGAGCATCCCGGACAATGCTGCGTTAACACATCGCTTGGCAAACGTGGCTCCTCTGTGTGCCAGCTGAGTGCTGTCAGTGTGACAGAGGAATGCTCGCTGGCAAGTGGTGTGGGAAGGGAAGAGCTTGGCAGAAAATGCACAGTCTCTAGAAGCAAGGTCAGGCGTCACAGGGGGAGCACAGAGCTGCAGCTCACATCTGCAGGGAGAAAACAAGAAAAGCCAAAGTCTAACTTGAGTCCACACCGACCAATGTGGTGTTGGACAACACAAGAGGCTTTTTAAAGTACGTCAACAGCAAGAGGAGGTTTAAGGAAAACATTGGATTGATGAAGATGGTCTCCTTACAGGTAAGAATGAGGAAAAGGTGGAGACTTTAACACCTGTTTTGCCTCAATTTTTAATAGTAATGATAGATTTTTGGGCTGCTGGGCTTTTAGCTTGGAGCATTGGGACTTCGGGAGCAGCGACTTTCCATTTGTGGTCACCAAAGTTGTAAGGGAACAGCTGTATCAGCTGGATGGTAATAATTATGACATTATTTAGAAGTGCAGAACATTAGATCCTAAATTTCGTCTTGATTAACCTCTGATATTAACACTCTGTTTGGCTTTCCAGGGAGCCAGCTGTTCGGGCCAAGTCAAACTCCATCAGCGAACAGTTAGCAGTAAGTGTTGTTTCCTGACTAATCTGGAGCCTTCATAGGGAAGCTTGGTTGGTTTCACCTTTGCTTCAGCATTGCTGAAGATGAGGTGAACATCATGCAAGGCACTCTCAAATATTCACCTTGTTAACAGCAGACTGGGGCTGTGTGTGTGTGGATGATCTAGCGAGGCGTGAGGGATCTCGGCCCCAGTTCTGAGTCCTGGTTCCTAACTTGAATGCAAAGTTACTTTGCTCTTGTGCATTCTCATAAAGCTCCTTGTCTTCTCAAACAAATGGACAAGTTTAAAATGGATAGCAAAGTGCAATTGGGACATCCAGCAGAAGTTTATTCACCTACATAAGGACTGTATTTGAGGATAGAAAAAGCTGCTTCCTGAATTTAGAAAACCCACTCTCAACAGAAAACCCTGTTCCACGTCACTTTCTTATTATTGCTTTGTCCTGCGTGGGGATGAGTTGTCTATGTAATGCCAGCAATGCGAGCCCAGAGGGAGAGTGTCTGAAGTAAGCCAAATTAATAAATCCTTAGTATTATCTTGCATGTTAGTTTTTCCACGGTCGCTGAAAAATTGGAAGAACCAGACTTGAACAGGTGAGCGTGTTACGTCAGTGACTTAGGCATCTGGCAGGATTAGACTTCTGTAACATCTGAAAATCCTGGGCTGAGAGGCAAAGGAGAAGTAACTGCAAACATTTTCTTTCAGAATCCAGATGTAGCCAAGGCAAAGCTGATTTCCCGGATGGCTAAAATGGGGCAGCCCATGCTGCCTTTCCTTGCTGGGACAGCAGGCAGTCAGCTGGACTCCAGTGACTCAGAAATAGAGGTACATTGCTGACTCCAGCGTGACTTCTTTAGTGCTTTCTGTGTGACTAAGGTAGAGTCCATAGCAGTGGCTCTCCCTTTGTACAGGGAATGCAAGTTCTGTTTCTGTGGCAGAAGGCTTTAACAACTCCAGTATTCCTGTTCAGTTCAAACGGGTTGATGGGATAACGCCCAGTCTCAGGCAGCCTTGAGTTCAAAATGTTGAAGTTGCCCTTTAGCGTTCATTTTAATATGTAGAAATGTTTTTAGGATCCAAATTCACTGAGAGGGGCGGCGCAGCCAGTGGCCTCATCTTCCCTGAGATCATCGCAGCCAGCTCACGCCGTGTTGCCCACAGTGTCACAAGGTAAAATGCTGGTGAGGCTGGGTTTGGCCTAGAGAAATCTCACTTTGTTGTAGGCTTCAAGCACAAGGGCTGTAAAATAGGAACTGGTGAGTAGCTTCTAATGAGACCTGCTGATCAAAAGCTCTGTAGGCAGAATTCATAAAGACTGAAGACTGTGGAGTTTGTCTTCACTGTGATCTTGTGTACACGTTACTACTTGAGGAAAAGCAGCTGTATCACAGAATAATGTGTGCACTGCCCTGTCACCCTGTCATTCTGCGTGCTGGGTGGCACTGGGATTTGGGGTTTGTAAATGGAACAGTTGTTTTCCCTTAAATGGAAAAATCTTGGTTGAAAGTGTCGGCAATACTAGCGGAGAGCATCAGAAGGCCAGCGGTTCTGGGGTGGGCTTGTCCTGTCTTTCCGTGACAGAACAGTAAATGTCAGCTGAGCAGTCTCCAGAGTCTGAGCAATATCTTGTGGCAGTCAGTTCACAGCACCTTTGCTTGGGTGAGAAAGGTTCTGTCTAAATGGAACCTGTGGCTAGGAGTGAGATTTCTGTGGAAGATAACTGACCTTACTGTCACTGGGGTTGATTTTTTGCAAGACTGCAGACAGGCTTGTGTTCTGTCTTGTCAGTGATTTTGGCCTTTAAGAGGTAAATTAGCTACTTTCTGGTGTGCTGGACTTCTTTGTTCCCTTTCAGTAGCTCAAGCAACTGGTTCTGCACCTCCGGTGTCTTCTGCTGCTCTGATCCCTGCAACGATCCAGCCCCATTCTGTTCTGCCTGGGGGAGCACAGAGCTTTCAGGTACTAAAATAACATTGAGAAGAAGGTCAGGACTTGTGTTGTTTCTCACAAGTCTTCGTGTTCTCTCCTTTGCTGGGAGCACAGACTCCAGCAGCGTGGAAGGATGAGAATCCCAGGCTGCTTTCTGTGACTCTTTGGCATTGTCAGATTTCAGTCACATGCCTTTTAGTTTTTGCTTAGAAAGGGTTGGTTTGTGTATGCTTATGGCTTCTGGAAGTTGACCTAAGGATTAAGCAGCCTGTTTCAATATCAGCTTTTGTAGTGGATGAAACAAATTTACAAGTAGGGCAGGTGAAAACTAAAGCAGCTTAGTTTAGGTTTTCCTTGGTCGTGGTCTGTTTTCCTGGGAGGGCTCACGTGCACCCTTAACGTGTTTGCGGGTTGCTTTTCATCCAGCAGAAGAGAATGCTTTTAGAAGGCTCGCAGCGCCACTGCTGTGCGGTGATGTGACCTGCTTGCTAACAGGGAAGCCTCCTGGATACCCAGCACACATGCTGAAAAGTGTTTTTCGCAACAGATGCTGGAGATGTGGAACAAAGCCATTGTACAAACAATTCTATGATCTGTAAAACCAAGCTTATTACTGTGCTGGTTTTCAGTTATTTAACCTGTTTTCAGGAAGCTCTGGCAATCAAACAGTGGCCTGCACCGTGTAGAAGCACTGTTTGGGGCTTTGTTTCCCCTTTACTATGACTGTTGCGTAATCTGACTTCGTGCTGGTTTTGTTCTTTCCAAATATCGTTCTGGGGTCTGAAAAGACATGAAAACCACTGAAGTGTGAGGGCAGAAAATGCCAAAGCACTTTCTAATCTGTTGAATTTGTTCTGCAAGCCATACCCAGGGATGCCATTTGCTTACCCCCAAACTGCTGCGTCTGCTTCTCAGCTCCAGCCCATGGGACAGATGTATCCTGCACCTTACCAAGGTGAGATGAAAAGCTCTCAGTACCTGCACGGACAGTAACACGCACATTTACCCTGTCTGTAGCGCTGTGCTGTTTCACAAGTTCTCATTTGTAATGCCTAAGATGGGCAAACGTTTCCCAGCAAATGTTCATCTTTGAGCAGTGTGAAAGGGGAGGGGACCTCTGGGTGTGTTCCCAAGGTTGTGCTTTATTAAAGGCATCTTACTGCTGGCGTTTCCAGTTGTGACTATAACTGTGTAAAAAGAACAATTACTGGTTTGATGTGAACGAAACTGTTGGTTAAGGTAGTGAAACAGCTTCAACAACTATCCTGCCAGCTACGGGGAGGGTGTAAGTATGTAAAGGGGCCTTTACCAACAGGGAGGAAGTAGTCCACAAAAGAAATGCAACCTAAGGAGAGCAAATAGCATTCAAAAAACATCGGGGTGATGCCTGCTGGTGTAGACTTGAGCACAGCTGAGCCTTTCTTGGAGCATGGTTATTCAGTTCAGTCTCAGAGGCCAACCTTTGTTCCCGCTGCTCCATTCCATGTGCTGTTCTAGTGTGCCAGAGGGGTTCTCTCCTGTTTACCTAAGTGCTCTCAGGCAGCTCAAGAATTTCATGTAGTCGTAAACCTACACATTCAGGTTATTTGGAAAATTCCTACGCTATTTGTTTTGCAGACAGCTTGTCATATTTTTGAGATGGGGATTAAGGCTGGGGTGGCTGTGAGGAGGGCAGGACTGTGGAGAAGAGGGGAAAAGAGTGGCCACCCTATCTGGCAGGCTGCAAACTGGTCAGCGTTACTTTTGATATGCTGCATGCAGTCGTTTTTTCCTCGTGACTGTAGATCTCTCTGCTTTCCATTCTAGCACCTGGGGATGTTACTTCCTTTTTGATGACAGAAGCTCGGCAGCACAACACTGAAATCCGAATGGCTGTTAGCAAAGTCGTAGATAAAATGGATCATCTGGCTGCCAAGGTAAGGTGCGACGTGGCAGCATTGTAGTGAAGGCGCTGCCATTTGCTCTCCAGTTACAGCCTGGGGAGCTGTAACTCTGTGTAAGTGCCTGCACCAAGCCTGTAGGCAGAGTCCTAACTTAATGAAAACTCCAATATCATCAGCCATTGAAATGGTAGCAATGCAGCAACTATGAAGAAATTGATACTAGCTCTGGGGAAGGTGTTTGCTCAAGTGTCAGAGGTGGTGCAGCGGCATTCGCCCTAGAGCGGATCAGACCCAAAACGGAATGGTGCAGTGAAGCGTCAGGTGTTTGACACTACAACATCCACAAATTCATTTCATCTGGCTTAAGAATGGCTTATCTCTGCAGGTGGAGGAGCTGAGGAAACAGAGCACTGGGAACAGCTCCCTGCTGCCTGGCATCTCCTCTGTTACGATGGAAGCCTCCATGATCATGAGCAACATCCAGCGCATAATCCAGGTGAGCAGAGCCAGCCTTACTGGACTATTTCCAAAAGGAGCTGGAGCCCAGTCTGTTATTCCTAGCAAAGGTAGTTAGACTGGTTTGGCCCAAATGCACATCCGTCCGTGTGTTCTGTTGGCCAAAACCAACTGATTAGGGAAAAGCATGCGGTCTGCAGTGATTTCCATCCCCAGCACGCACTGTGCGTGCACGTGCACCTGCTCTTCTGGCCTCCCAACAGTTTGTTTGGGGACTTCTGGAGCCAGAGTTGATACACTCGTATTTAATAGCCCTTGACAGATTGCTCATGTAAAATAAATTTAGTTTCTTTAAGCTGATAGGGACCTAACCCACCAGGTCTTGCCCAAGGGAGTGTCAGGGAGGAAGTACCATGTTGCAAGAACCATCTGCCTCATGACTGCATCTTTGATGCTTTGTAGTTTTTCTGGGCAGCAGCTTTACTGCCTTTCTTCTTGTGGGTGAGAAAGTCTACCAGATGCAACATTCTCTAGTACATGGTTTGGCAACCGTGTCTGGCAATCCCGCTCCAGGATGCCTGCTGAATGGAGCATGGCGGTTACCGCAGGAGGTGATAGGCCTCACCGCCGTCTTTCATCTGTACAGAGCAAAGGTTTAGGCACTGCTGCAAGGAAGCATGGGTGAGGTCAATACTCATGCTGAACTGTTCTTTAGGAGAATGAGAGACTGAAGCAAGAGATCTTTGAGAAGAGCAGTCGGATCGAGGAGCAGAATGAGAAGATCAGCGAGCTGATTGAGCGCAATCAGAGGTAAGTCGCGGGAGGGTACGGCATGTCTGCATCTGCAAGGGGTCTCCAGCTTACGCACACTTAGACATAACTGGGGCTGTCCTGTCTCTAGGATGGAGACGAGTTCTGATTTATTTATTTTTGGCACTGAAATATTGGTTTTGTTTATCCCCTTCAGTCTTTGCATGGCTTATCTCCAAATCAGAGTTCAGTGTAAATGTGAATGTGTAAAAGGGAACGATCTCGTGCTGTTTGTTTTGAGCACTCTTCCTCTGCTTCTGGGAGTCGCTTGGTGTTGCTGGCCTTTTAGTAAAGAGGAAGAAACAACACAGGAAGTGGTGCTCCTAATCCCAGTGTTGTGTTCCATTAAGACCTTGAATAGCCTCAAGGAAATAGCAGAGGCCAGTGGCTACCGGGTTACCAAAAATCTTGACTGTGTGCTGGGAACATCAGACTAGTGGCAGGGAGGTAAAGCATGTACCTGAGCTGACACAATCTGTGCCGAAGGGCAGGCACACCCCTTCCACCCTTGTGAGGTAAGGCGCTTCTCAGTGCGGGACATCACGCAAAACTGCCTGTTTCTGGAAGCTGGCTTGAAACGCTGCCTCTTGTCACGGATCACCTTTTGCACCCTTTGTGTGTTTACGTAAATGCTCGTGCCATCTTCCCCTGTTCGCAGGTACGTCGAACAAAGTAACTTGCTAATGGAGCAGAGGAACCATTCACTGCAAGCAACGAATGAAAACACACAGGCAAGAGTGTTGCATGCAGAGCAGGAGAAGGTAAAACCATGGTGACAGCATTGCAGAATCGTAGGCTTGTGGCTCCAGCCAGGAAGGAGGCTTGCTGCCCCAGCACCTGCTGAAGCCTCCCTAGGCAAGGCTTAACTCGGATCTCATACAAGGCAAATGTCGTTCTCAAGCACTGTTTTGAAAGCAGTTTTGAAAAAAATGTGAATGTTTTTAAGGTAAAAGCAGCAGAGAGATTATAAGTTTAGATCTCTGCAGCAGAGAGATTATAAATTTAGATCTCTGTGCTGTCACAGCTTGAGTATTCGTAGTTTAACAGGAAGGTGTCTCACTGTTAACTTGCATCGCAGGGCCCTGGCTGGCTGAAAATGCACGTCATGTAGTTGCACGGGCAGTTTCAGGAGAGTTCTGTTTCTTCTACTTAACTTCTCTTTAACTGGCATAAAGATTGAGTATAGCTGTAAGAAAACAATTTCCTACTAGCTGCTTCATTGTGCTTGTTCTTGTTTTTTATTTTTTGTAACACATCTTTTTATAGCATCAAAAGATAATTGTTCTAGGATAGTATGTTGTGCTTCTGTGAAAGGAGCTATTGGAAGACAGCTTTCAAACCAGTTAAATGCACTTATGCATGGCTTCTGTCCTGTGAAGTGCACTCATGACAGCCTAACCCTGGCAGGCCAGCGTTGAGATCAGTAACTGCATGGTGTCTTCTGGGCTTTCTCAAACACTGGCAGCCTAAATTACACCAAGCTCAGTCTTGCACCGTGCTCTCCGGCTGAGTTGTGCATCTCCACAATCTAAATGTGGAAGGACAAAATGCTTGCTTTGCATGAGAACCATGAGTTGGTGCCCCTAAATGCGATGGAAACAGCTGCTTTCTGAAGTGTGCTAGCAAGCTTTCGGTAGGGTGAAGCATCCAGTGATGTGTGGCTGATACAGGTATGAGGGAAGAAGGAGGGCTGTATTTCTCCACTGAGAGCTCAGGTTGCATACCTGTAACTGGAAATGTAAGAGATTCTCAGCAGGAATAAGTCAGACTGAGGTCATAAATCAAATTCCTTTCGGTCAGTGAGCACAACATCCTGCTTGGATGAGAAGTAACTTGGGGACAGAGCATCTTCTAGAAGCAGTGTGAGGAAGCTTTCAGACACTATCTGCAGTAGAACTCCACTGGATTCAGCAGTCGCTGCCTAGGTGATAGCACTGTGCCACGAACAGGCTTCGGGCTGGACCACAAAAGCCATGACTTGCACCAGAGAAGCTTTCCTCTGGTTGGAGAGAGGATTGACTGCAAGTCTGAAGCCTGGTATTCCCTCCTCTTCCTTTTGTCCAACATAATGTGCTCTGACAGACAGTTTCTCTTACAGTTTTGGTAAGAGAACCAGGGAAGAGAATGTTAAACTGTTTTTCTGTTCTTTACTTAAAAACTGGGACTAGCCATTTATTGCATGATAGAGGCCAGCCAGGGTAGCCAGGGTCCCTTAGAGGTGTCAGTGACTTGCTCTGGCGTTACAGATCTTTGCCCCTGGCAGAGCACATCACGGCTTTCACTAAGGCTGTTACGTTCCACACCAGCTGGTAGCACCCCCCGCTCCCCTGCAGCAAGGTGCCAGCTCTGTGCAGGACCTGGTGGCTGCCAGCCCGCTGCCGGCTCCTCTGTAACTCACGTGGCGCAGCGTGGCTGTGGAAGGATCCCCTCAGATTGTTTCTGTTTCAGCCAGACTTCTCTACCTTTTCTGTCTAAGCTTTTACAGCTCTTGGAATAATTTAAATGTTTCTCTGGCATACCTCAGGCTCCTGTAACGAACCGTTAGCTATTCTGATGATGATGAATGCCTCTGCCTTCCAGGTTGTGTTCTTAACTCTTCCTGTTTCCTGTCACTGCTTTCTCTTCCTAGCACATGCTGCCAGTGGATCGGGGCTGGGACCAGGTGAGGCAGTGTGTCTGCTGACTGTGTAGATGATAGATCACTGTGCCCTCAGTAGTGCCAGCCCAGCTTCCTCTTGAACTAGCTAGAAGTTCACTGACGTGAAAAGAACGCCTCAGACCTTGGGTTAGCACAGATCTTGGAAAAGGGCTTTACAACAGTGTAGCAGGAGCCACTGGCCTCCTCTTTCTTGGGGAGCCCTTTCAAAGAACTTCACTGCGTCGCTGCTGATTTCACCTCCCCCACAGGAGAAATAGGATGTGGTCACCTAACTGTAAGATCAGGTGTGGATCATGTAAGACTAAAGGGTGCCTGAAAGCTGGGGGCTGGAGCTGAGCTAGTATGGACATGAAGCATTCACTGCAGAAACTTGGGCATGGGATTTACTTTGCCCTTGTCGTTAAGGGCACACAAAACCAAGAGCAAGTGTTAAAACCCCATGGTGATCCGAAGGCTATTTGTCGCAGGAGTCTGTATCCTGAACAGTACCGAGGTGTTTGTGGAAATCTAAGAGGAAAGCAGGTCTGATTTTAGCCAGTCTCTGTCAAAATGGTTCTTAAAAGTTTGCGCTGACGCTGAGGGCTGGGGTACTACACCATGTGTTCATCCTTGCCATGACTGGAAAGATTCTGCTCACAGCTCTTCTCTGCCAGAAGGTGGTGTTCACAGTCTTTATTCCTCTCGTGGGGATAACCTGGGAGACACCTGCGTTCAGGAGGCCTTAGAGCAGCGTGAGAGCCTGCCAGGAATGCCTGTGTAGGCACACGTGCACGGGCTGCTTAGGTGTTCTTGCAGCAAGTGAGGTTTTCTGAAGGATGTAGCTCTGTCTCTGCAGGGCATCCTCTGAATCTTGTGCATCTTATGCAACAAGGTTGGGAACGTGCCTTGTGTCTGTCTTGATGACTTGTGCCTCCCCTAGGGCGTTGCTTACAAGCTGTCTCAGAGCCTGGTTTTCTGTGAGTCACTGACTTGGAGCAGTGCTAAATCCAGCAGGTTAACAGCTCACAGTGGGAGCCGTGCTCCAGAACAGCAGCCTTACCATGCAGCTGCTTGGAGGTGACTGCATGCTGTGTGCTCTGAGGGAAGGAAGGCGCTTGTTTTGCTAGAATAAGCCTGTTCTGTGTGGTTTTTCAGGGATTGTTATTGAAAATAATTCGATCTTAGAGTCCAGAGTTTTACTTCGGTAGATACTGGCATAGCATGAAAAGTCAGTACCAGTGCTAGTGGCTCTGTTCAAGTCTTAAAAATGTGCTTAAGCTTTTTGGACAAACTCACTGAGGTAAGCTAACGTGATGAGGTTGTTGCTGGCCTTGCGCAGCCTCCCAGTGGGTCTGGAGAGGCTGCAGCCAAAGGACTCTGTCACAGGGTAAAAGGCTTCCTGAACCTCTTCTGCTGGGTGTCAGCTAGGTGCTGGCTCCCAGCACTTGCCCGATAAGATCACCAGTCCCTTGTCAGTTCTTCCTGTGAGAACAGCTCTGGCACCTCCTCATCCACATATCCTGTCAATTCTTTTCTTCCCCCTTTTCCCCGCTCTGTTTTGTGATGCAGGCCAAAGTTGCCGAGGAGTTAGCAGCTGCCACAGCGCAGGTTTCCCAGCTGCAGCTGGAGCTGACTGCCCACCAGAAGAAGGAGATGGACCTGAGGAAACAGCTCTCTGCTGCCCTGCAGGGGGCAGAGCGACACGAGGCGCAGCTGGACAAGCTGCAAGCACAGTTGGCAGGTGAGGCTTGTGCTCTTTCCAGGAGAGCTCCTTTGTGTCGCTGCTCTTCCTCTCTGTAAGTCGTGGGCATTTCCTTCCTTCTGGGCTACTTATTCCTGCTCTCCCTGCGATCAGTCAGGAGGGTATCAAAGAAGGATATGGATGCACGGAGGGGTGTGGGCGTCCCTGCTGCTCTTAACAGGACAGTGGGCTGAAGTGATGAGTGAGGTCCCTGTGTCACGGGGGTGCCTTTAGTAGAAGCAAGCTCTTGGCCTTCTGTCTAACGTCTTAGAGGAGCTGGATTTCCTGTCGGGTAGGAGGTTCAGATCAGGGCTGAGGTATGAGCACTCCCCTTTTGCAGAAGCAGCTCTTGATAAATGCAGATTCCCACTCTGACGTGAATGTTACCGTTGTGCAGGAGACACTGCTCCTTTCTGTCAGCCTTTAACCTGAATTATGCAGTGCAGAAACCCACAGTGAGATGTATTTTTGCAGAGCTCCAAGAAGCCTCTGAGGACACTCAGACTAAGTTCAAAGCTGAGAAGCAGAGCCGTAAACACCTGGACATGAAGATTACAGCATTGGAAGAAGAGCTAACAGACCTGAAAGTAGAAAAGGAGGCTCTTGAAAGGGTATGTCCACTGCCAGTTGCAGAGAGATGCGGGATTTCAGCTGTTTGATTAAAGTTTAACTCAGTGAACCTGCTTCTGACTGTGCCTGTTAAGTGAATCTTGACTCATCTGCAGGCAGGGATCCCTGAGCTGGATCCCTTGTGCTTATGTGACTTTTTTTTTTTTTTTTAATCCCACCCAATACTACGCTAACCTTCTTGCCTATAAAATAAATCTCAGCTTTCTTTTGAAATAAGATTCTCTCCTCAGACAAGCTCTTTGTGCAGCAAGAAGAGAAACTACTTTGGTGCAGTCTGGCTGATGCTTAAGTTCTGTTCTGTGTTGCAGAACCTTGCAGAGAGGAAGAAGAAATCCCTCTCAGAGAGAGCTCAAGCAGAGGAAGAGATGGAAGAAATACGCAGGTCCTATCAGCAGGAGCTGGACAAGCTTCGACAGCTGCTGAAGAAGGCAAGGACTTCAACTGACCAGGCAGCAGCAGAGCAGGTGAGGAGTTGTGGGAGCTTCTCCAGCCGGTGTCTTGAAAACTAGCAGGAACCTACAGGCAGGAAATAGCTATGAAAACCGCTCAGGTAGTGAAAGAGTGAAAACGCTACCCACCTGCTGTTAGGGTTAATTTTAACGCAGGCTTCACTGCTTTTTCTTTCTAAAATATCTTTGCCGGTGTTAGTTGACACTGCTTTTTGACTCCAGGATTTGCAGTAGTGCCTCTAAGGAGGTGCACGATTGGAGCAGGCTGCGAGGTCCCCGTCAGCCTCTGACATGGGTCGCAAGCTCCTGACGTGGCAGCAGGGCTGTGATGGAGCCTCGTGCAGCACTGCATTTAGGCTGTCGTAAAGACAACGTCAGCGTGAGGAGGGAGTGACCTCGAATTCATTTTCTAGTAGAGAAATGCACAACTGCTGATGTGCATGGAAATAAGCCAGGAGATCTGAAGCGTGGCCCAGCTTGTGGGATCGTGGCCACAACTGAACGCTGCGAGGTGGGGGCAGGAGCTGCTGGTGGTGGCCCTCTGCCTGTTGGTGCTCCAGCCCAGGGCAGGGCTGTTGCTTTTCTACCACTTGTCTGGGCCCCAGGCTTTCAGCCAGTTGTTGTGCAAATTCAGAGCAAGTGTGCGTGTGTCTCTAACGATCTCTCTTCATGCTGGGCAGCTGTCGCTCATCCAGGCAGAGCTGGAATCCCAGTGGGAAGCCAAATGCGAACGCACGCTGGCCTCGGCCAAGGAGCAGCACGTTAGGCAGTACCAGGAGGTGTGTGAACAGAGAGACTCCCTGCAGCAGCAGGTGTCCCAGCTGGAGGAGAAGGTAAGGGGCTGGCAGTGCTGAAATGCGGTGCCAAATAGCCAGGTCCTCTGCCACCTGCTTGTGGTTTGACTCCTGGACTGCCTGTGGAGTTTGACGCGAGATGTTGGCACGCGCGTCTCTTACCCGGGGCTGCTGGGCTGGTGAGATTGCTCTTGCAGCTCCCGAGCCAGCTGGAGCCAAGATGTCAGCATTGACGGGCCAAAGTGTCAGCTACAGTCTCTTCTGCTCATCTGTACAGTTCTATTCCAGTGACTGGTTTTGAGCAGAAACAGTCTTGACTGGTTCTTGTCTTTCAGCTTGCAGCTCTAAAACGGTTGAAAAAAGCAGAGGAGCAAAAATTGTCTGAGCTTCAGCAACATTTGGAACAACTGGAGCCTATCAAAGAGAAGGTAAAGGGGATGACAGCAGCTGAATGCAACCTGGAGTGCAGTAATGGTTAGCCTCAGGCCACCTGCGTCCAGATAAACAGGAACATGGGCTCAGGAATCTGAGAGGGGAGGAGGAGCCGCGTTGCTTCCAGCAAACCAGAGCAGGCTCAGTGTTGACCCCCAGCCCTCCTCTCTGGGGATCTTAGTGACACCGTGCCTGTTTCTGGCGGTATGTGAACTGGAGGAGTTAAGTACATGGCCGTGGGTCCCCAGGGATTTGGCTGTGTTGGTTGTCTTTATTTTGGTGCTGTTACTTTCAGCCAAGTCTTCTTGCAGCTCCCTGTCAAAGCCCTGCTCTTGAAACTTCACTCAGCAATTTGCCCTTCACTGAAAAAAACAAAAAACAAACAAAACCAACAGCTTATCATTGCGAATTTCACCGTAGCGCTGCCTGTGGAGCTGTTCTGACTTTTAGTTTCCCTTTGGCAGTATTCAGCCCTGCAGTCTGACGTAGCGGTGCTGAGGGCTCGCTATGAAGAATGCATCCAGAGGCTGGAGAAGGATGAGGACAGATCTTCACCTGCAGACTTCACTGAAGAAGTGAGCATGACTAGCCAGTGTTTCTCCTTACCGTTTTCCCTTGGGTTTATTCTCTCCATGAACGCAGTGTGGTCCTGGTAACAGGATCTCTGGGGGAGCAAAGGAAGTTTAGATTTAAAACTTGTAGCAGTAAGGGAGAAATGTGTCTGCCTTGGGTTTGTGCAGCCCACCTCGGGCAGAATGGGTTCAGTGCGTACCTAATGGTTCTGAATTAGAAGGACGTGATGTATTCTGCTTTGTTACTGGAATTCCTGATGGCTTGGGTTTGTTGCTCCTTCGCCCAGAGAGGTACCTGATCCTGAGTCCCGTGCTTCACACATTAATGAATCGTGTCTGTTTCCTGTCGTGCTCTTTTCCAGGTTAAGAAAATAATGAATGGGGTATTCCAGACTCTTCGGGGTGAATTTGACCTGGAAGAGACATACAGTGGCAGGGCCGTTCTGGGTGTTGTCATGAACACTATTAAGGTACAGCAGTGATAAGAGAGAAAGTGATAAGTGTGAGATCAAGGCCTGGGCTAAAACCAACAGGAAAAAACAGCAGTGAGTCGGATCTAACTGTGCAGCAGAAGTTTGTTGTGGGTGGCGAAGTAGCACAGCAGCGGGAGAACATGTAGGGGTCCGTGCTAGTCTGTCTAGGGTATGACTTACGTTCTTTCCACTCTATTTCTTAGACGGTAACACTGCAGCTACTCAACAAGCAGCAGGAGAGCTCAGAGCATGCCAGTAAAAAGGAGGAGGAATCGCTCGGAGCAGGGGGACAGGAGGGATCGCTCGGAGCAGAGCCGGACCAGCACAGCCCAGCACAGGGTGCTGAGGGCCCTGCTGAGCCTGGGGAAGCCAGCGCAGGCTCCGCGGTGTCTGACCACAACGATGGGTCTGTGCCTGTGGCTGCCAAGGCCACAACGCCTGAGGAGGAGCAGGCAGCACGGAGCAACGGGGTGCTGGAAGAGGAGGAGGCCCAGCAGGAATCCCTCTCTTCAGGAGCTGAGTCCTGCCTGAATCCTGATGAGGGGCCTGAGCCTGCGGGACAGGCCCTTCCCAAGGTGGATGAGGACTTTGTGCTCGCTGAGGAGAGCAGCCCCATCAGGAAAGCTGGGACTGAACACAGTCCCTCCAGAGCATCGCTGCAGGCAGAAGCTGCAGAACCTTCTGCTCCAGAAACAGAGTCAGGAGAGGTGGATGCGGCTGTGCTTCCGGAGAGAGCAGCTGTGGAGCAGAAGGCAGAGGAGCCTGTGGGAGGCTTGGAGCCCTCTCCCTTAAGCAGTGAGGGAGGAAACTGCACAGACCCATCAGGTGGAGCTGGTTCTGACCCAGAGCCCACTCCGCTATCCAGCACAGAAGAGAAGAGCTCAGCCTCCATCAGAGAAGTCCCACAACAGCAGGAACTGGGCTCCAGCCCCCTGCAAAAAGGTTCCAGGTACGGTGTGACTGCAGGGTGACCACAGCCCTGTTTCCCTGCTGCTAGCTGGGGCTGGCACAGCAGCACACCCAGGGCTGCAGCCCCCCCGGTGGCTGCTGCAGCTGCGGTGCCGCACGGGGCAGCATGTGTAGGGCTGAGGAGCTGTCGGGTGCTGGCGCTGGACGCTGGCAGAGTTCAGGATGTCCAGGGCCCGTGTTGGGGTGGAGGCGGTGCTGTCAGTGTCTGCTGGGAGTGGTTCCCAGCTCAGCGTGGAGAGGAGCCTGCGGCTACTCTGGGCTCTGTTGGTGGCTGCCAGGTGCTGTCCCTGAACTGTTCAGCAGTGCTGAGTATGGTGTGCCTTAAAGCCAAGCAGAGTTTGCCTGGGTGGTGAGATTTCTACATCATTCCTATTAAAAATGTGTAAAAGGAAAGTGAGCCCTTGTTCTGCAAGTGAACTGCTCGTTCTTTATCTTTTAGCCTCTTTGAGGATGACAGCTTCTTCAAAACAGCATCTCACAAACCGCAGAAGCCTCGAGTTCCCTCTGAAGAGGAGGATGAGGAGGAGGTGGTACGTGTTTGTCTTTCCACTCCTGCTAAACTTACTCAGGCATTAACCTGCAGCTTGTCTGAAGTTTTCCCCTTGGCAGTGGGGCTGACTGGCCCCTGCCAGCTGAGCTCAGAGCTCCCCATACATCCCCTGTAAATTAGCAGCGTGGGGGCTTGTTTCTCCTAGAGCCTGGAGGTGTTGCACAGGCTGTGACAATGAGCTCCTGGCGTCAGGAGAATGTCACAGGTTGAATGAAGGGTCATGTGGGGTATTTACCCTCTGCTGTCTTTTTAGCTGTAATCTCCCCTGGAAGATTAAGCCATCATGTGAGAAATATAAGAACATCGATAACGATGCCTCTTGGCCATCTCCTGAAAGCTGGTGGAGATTCCAGAGCCAGAGCTGTGTAGCAGTTATGAGATGGTGGGAAGCTGGTCAGGCTGACACTTCCCTCTGCTTTGATTTCCAGAGCATGAAGGGACGCCCCCCTCCAGCTCCACTCTTCGATGATGACGACGATGATCTGGACTGGCTGGGATGAGGAGCTGGCTGGTGAGCCTGAGCCCTCTCCTCTGGGCACGGCCTCTCCCTGTGCACTTAGCACTTACCAAGCTGCACACGTGGGACAGTTGTGAACAACCAGGGACTTCCTGGGCTCTTCTGCTGCAGACTGACAGGGCCTGGGGTGTCTCTTTTTGCACTCTGGGGCACTCAGACCCAGACTCTGACCTGGCAGACATGTGCAGAGGTTGGGACGAGCCAAAGGAACCCACCTGCATGTTTGTACTGCTGTCCAGCTTCTGTGAACCGTGGATTCATTAATCTGAAACTTTATGCAAATACGAACTACGTAAAGTGTTTCAGGAGAGCAAGTCTGGCAGGCCCCTGCAGTCGGTAACTCTTCTATAGAAGTCAGACTAAAATCTCTCCTCCTTCCCCAGTGAAGATCTCCTTGGGATATTCCTGTTAGGCTCCAGCCCAGCTTATCTCCACGTGCTCAGCGCTGTGCGGTGGGAGATGCAACTGGGAGGTACAGGCAGGGTTCTGGCACCCCCGGGCCAAAGGCTCCGCTCGGTGCCGTTGCACGCGGTGCTCGCTGGCCCTGCAGGCAGAGGCACCCTGCAGTGGTGCTGGAGGCTGGGGCTCTGCTGGGCCCGTGCTCCAAGCACAGGTGTAGCCCCTGGGAACTGCTGCTGGGGGAAGCCAGACCCCCAGCCCTGTTTTATGGAGGAGCTTGAAGCTCACCGAGGCCTCACAGAAGTGATTCAGGGCACAGCCTGCGCAGGCAGCTCACAGCTCATCTCTTCTGGGTGCGGGCAGAGGTGAGGTTTTCTTTGCTGGGTTGTGTCTCGCTGCCGGTGGAAGCAGCGGTGCAGATGTGTGATGTGCTCTGCTCTTTGTCAGAGAAGAGCTACTGCAGCCAGCCAGGCCCCTCTCCTGTGCCTTTTTCTCTGCTGCTGGTTTAAGTGTGATGAACACAGCGCACGTTAAAACCTGACGGTGACTGGGCATGGTGTAAACCAGGTGAACCTGGGGTCTGTTGGCTGCCAGGGCTGGGGTTTAGCTTCTTGGTCTAAGGGGAGCCAGGGGGGAGAGCAATGAGGAGGGAGCTGGGCAGACCAGCTGCATTTCTCATGGCACTTGTGTTTCCAGGCCCACTGCACCTAACGCACCTTTGAAGTAGGAGCACGTCATAAACTCTTTAAAACAAGCAACACCCCCTACTTCTGCTAATAGAATGGGCGGTCCTAGAACAGTAAGCTTAGCTTCCACACCTTGTCCCTGAACTGAATTCTGTCTGTGCCCACTTCTCTGGGGGAAAAAGTGAAGAAGCCCTGGGCACTCCTATGCCTGAGGGCAGCAGTCGGTCAGGTCCCTGCCCTTGCTTTGCCCTCGGTGTGGCTGATGGCCAAAGGCAGCAGGAGTTGGGGAGGAGACTGAACTCTGCCAACAGCCAGGCAGCTGTCAGGGGCCCCCTCCTGTCCCGGTGAACGTAGCTGAGGTTTCCTTGGAAGCTGCTCCAGAAATCAAAGAACTGAATGGCGGCTCGGTGCTGCACGCTGATGGGGCTGAGCCCTGGTCTGGGGGTCCCTTCCCTCGGGGGGGTCTGAGTGCACAGACACAGCTGTGGCCCCCGGAACCCCCCGTGGGGCAGTGTCCTGGTGCAGGCTGTGACTAATGCTAACACATTCCACGTCTTGTTTCCCGTTACAGATAGACAGCCTGAAGGGTTTGCATTTCACTTGAAAAATAAAGTGCAATTAAACCTGTATTTTTTTGCTTGCATGGGCTTTACTTTAGTCTAGCTGCAGGCACTTGAAAACTAAGTTAACTCGGACTCAAACCAGGAGAAAACTGATCTAGAAACTCTTCTAGGAGTATTCTTGCTGTTAATCCCCTTTCCTGGGGTAGGAGAGGAGTTTCCTTCGTGCTCAGACTGCAGCTCCTCAAGCTGTTGTGTTGTAGTCTGTGGGTGTGAGACATGGAGGAGGTGCAAAGGGAACGGTGATGTGCCTGCCTGCTTCTCCGCCAGGATGCAGGGGAGAGGGGCTGGGACGTCTCACAAGGCTTTGCAGCAGCCTGGTGCTGTAACTAAAGGAGCAGCTCTGCGTGGGCTGGGGTGCAGAAGTTAAGATTTGAAACTCGTCCTTCTAAAAGCAGGCACAGCACGTGCCGCAGCTCGCTCTGCATGGTGGCCCTTGCTTATTGCAGCCAGCCCCTGCACTGGTGCCCTGTGCTTCTCAGCGCCTTTAGTGCAAAGCTCTCCCTGCCTCGGGTGCGTGGAAAAATGACCGGAGACGGCTCTGGACCAGTGTGTGTCTTTAATGCCTCATCACTCCTGGGTTCCCTTCCCCAGCTGCCACATCCCTGGACCGCAGCTCCCCTCTGTGCACCAGAAGAAGAAAGCGGCAGAAGGGTGCATAACAGGGGGTCACCGACAGAAAAGCAACCTGCGACCTTTTCCATCCCCTTTTGCATTGTCCTCGCTGCCTGATGGGATGGATGACAGCCCACCTGACAGCTGAAGTGCACCGAGGCATCCCCTCGTTGCAGAACAGGCACAGTCAAAGCCCCTGATGCAGCCACTCACCCGCAGGGGCCGGGGCCCTCTCCTGGGTCCCAGATACGGATGCAGCTGGAGGAATTTTCCAGGGGATTGTGCCAACCGGCAGCCGTGACTCCTGCTGAGCTGCACCCTGGGTGTCCAGAGGCTGCAGGAAATTCATAAACAGAGCCAGGCCCCAGAGGGTGAAGGAAAGCTCTGAAATCAGTTAATTTTTAATGCTTGATGCCCTGGGGCCCATGCTGGTGCTGTCGGTGGCCACGGCTGAGCGCGCTTCAGCCCCCACACGGCGGGGCTGGATCCTGCGGGAGGCCGAGTCCCCATTCTCTGGCCTCTCCCTGCCCATCTGGCCGGGATCCAATGCCTGAAGTCCCTGACCCACCTCTGGGTCCCTCCTGGCTGCCTGGAGGCAAGTTGGGGCCCCAGCAGGGGCCGGTGGGGGCTGCGGTGCTGGCCCTGAGTCCCCTCTCCCTGCCTGGAGCTACTTGAGGAAGACGAGCAGGAAGAAGGTAGCGACGATGAGGATGAGGATGCCGGCAGCAAAGCCGAGGCGCAGGTTCTCCATGGAGGCGAGGGGTGGCTGCGTGTCCAGCAGCAGCCCCCGGCCCGGCAGCCCCAGCACGAAGGCACCCGGCACCTCGGAGCCGCGGCGGAGGCTGCAGGGGGCAACCATGCCGCTCACCGCGAAGATGGGGGCGTGGGCTGCACACGCCACCTCCACAGCCACAGAGTGCCCCGAGGTCCAGCGGGCACCGCTGCCTTCATCCTCCTCTTCCTCCTCCTCCTCCTCCCTGGCTGGCAGCTGGCTGCTGTGCGGGGTCCCCAGGGCCGGCATCGCCCCACGGCCAGCGGGGGCCAGCTCGGGCACCAGCGTCACCATCCTGCAGAAGGGGCAGCTGACGAAGGCGACGGTGGCGGCGCGGCACACCAGCTTGCGCAGGCAGCTCTGGCAGAGGGAATGGCGACAGGGCAGCTGCTGGGGTGCCCGGCTCCCCCCTGCGCCCCAGTACGTTTCGTAGCAGATCCCGCACTCCCAGCTGGTCTCCGGCCCTGCCGCCATGGTGCTCTCCGGCAGCGCCCCGTGGCCGCTGCCACTTTTGAAGGCTGGGGGCAGGCAGAGGCCATGCCCCACGAGGCGGGGGCTGAGCACGGCTGGCCTTCAGCCCGGCCCAGGTGCCCGGCAGCGCTGGACTGGTGCACGCCTCCTCCACCTCCTGGGCTGTGGCTCCAAGCAACCCTTGGGGCACGCAGGAGATGGACCCCAAAATTCCCACCAGCTGTGCGCAACAGATTATCAACCCCAACGCGTGACCATGCAGCGTTTGGGGTCTCTGTTACCTGCCCACAGGCTGTGAGACAAGATGTTTTTGTTTTTCCTTTACAGAGCCATGATATTGTAATTATTTCCCAAACACCATGTGTTGGTCTTACTACAGCTTTAGGACGAGCTCACCAGGAGCAGCCAGCCCCCGCGCAGCCCGCAGGCTGTTCATGCTCAGCCTCATTTCACCCCTGACCTGGGACACGTTTGTCACGCGTTTGTCACAGGTGCCAGGTGCTGCTCTGGCCATCGCAGTGTCCCCACATGCAGCTGAGCAGGGTGAGCCCCCTCCCTGCTCCTCCTGTCCCAGCCTTGTTTACGGGCAGCCGTTGGACCTTGCCCAAGATCTTGTCACTCATTACCACTGCCCTGGTGACACCGGAGTCCGCCTGGCACCTCTGAGACCAGCTGGAGGGGGGGTTGCGGCATCACCACTGCTCTCTCCTCCCTGCTGGGATGCAGCCCTGCAGCACCAGGGTCTCGTCCCTCTCCAGCCAGACACGGGGCTCCAGGCGTGGTCCTGGCTGCCCTGGGGGACCAGGGCATGGGGCAGGCTCCCTGCAGGGCCGTGCTGGCAGGAGGACGACTGGGAGCCACCAGCCCTCCCACACCCTTGCTGAGCTGCACCCCAATGGGCCAACACCTGACTGCTCCCCACCCCTGGGAGATGCTGAGCACAGCCCACCAGGCAAGGGACAATGCAGGGCTGAGTCCCTCTGAGAGCCTCCCTGTGCCCCAAATGCCACAGCTGCAAAAAGCACAAAGCCAAAAGATGGGGAAGCTCGCCCCCGAAGGGATCTGCTAGCTCCCACGTGTGCTGCAGCTCCATGGGAACACTGCAGCGAGGCCACAGCCTCGGGGCTGTCCCCAGACACAGCGAGAGCCACGCAGACCCGGCCCGGCTCTGCCACCACTGCACCTTCCTGGCAGCACACGGCTGTGCGCCAGGCCCTGCTCCAGGCTACACGTGCCACATGCACAGTCCACCCGGACACAGCAAACACAGCACGATGCCTGGAAGCCGCTGGAGCTGCGCCAGCACCCTCCCATTCTTCCCCATTTTGACGTGGGACAGGAGGAGGTGGCGCTGAGACAGGCAAAAAGGGAACGAACAGCCAGCAGAAACCTGCTGCTTTTAATAGCTTCTCCTGGGGGGAGAGGGTTGCGACAGGAGCAGGCTTATCTCTGCATTTTATACTTCAAGGTCAAGAGACAAAAGCCTTGCTGGGATTGTTACTTATTAATGACAGTGGAGACTGACCCAGATGCCAACACAGGGACACATGGCAGAGCTCAACCTAGTCCTGTCCCTGTGCTGGCTCTGTGGCAGGAATGCTTCCAGCGCACAGCATGAGTCAGTGAGGAACCTCACTGGGCTCCCTGCAGTCCTGGTTCTGGGGCTGTTGCAGATGCTCCCCTTCCATGGGAGCAAGAAGTAGGGTCAGGGAGTGTCTCACTCTGCCCCATCAGCTGCTGCACGTGGCTGCAGCCCACCAGCCCCAGACGCTCCCATGGGTTGCCAGAGCAGGAGCCCCAGGCCTTTGCCAATGCCGAAGGTGCAAGGCACTGTCAGCATCCTGGGACATCGTATGTCCCTGGCTAAGTCCTCCTGTGGGAGAATTCACCCACCTTCAGGCAACAGCAGTGCCGTGTCACAGCTGAGCAGCTGCAGAGTCCTGGTGGCTTCAGAGATGATGGCACTAACTGTGCCCTGCTGAGCCAGAGGCATGTCCAAAGGCAAATATATCAGCCAGAGAGCAGCGAGCACCAGCACGCCCAGCTCCATCACCCGGTGCTCCCAGGCTGGGCAGACAGGGCGGATGGGGGATGCAGATGAAGGGGGTACCCAAGGCGAAGGCTGAGAAGCCACCAGGACGGTGGAGGGCTGCTGAGAGCCCTGGGTTCAGCCCGCAGCCAGCCCAGGGCTGTGTGCAGGGAGAGGGCAGCGCTGGCCATGCTGTGCAGGTGTGTGTGAGGCTGATACAGGGGAGGAGCCTCGCCCTAGGAGGGGTGGTGGCGGCGGTGCCTTGCCTCCGCCTGCCCTGCCTAGCTGCCGTAGAAGATGCGGACGTGCTGTGTGATGTCCTGGCGGCACAGGGGGCATGCGTGCAGCTGTGCACAGCAGGTCTGGCAGCAGCACACGTGGCCACAAGGCAGGAAAATCGTCTGAGCCTGTGGGAAGAGAGAGCAGAGAGGACATGGACAGTGCTGCTGCCCCATACCGCCCATCCCAGCACCGCCACGCTCCAGCAAAGCACAGGAGGAAGCAGCCCTGGAGGTGATGGGCATCACCCGTGGCTGTTACAGAGTGGGAGACAGAGCCAGCACTCCGAGCTCAGTGTACTCGAACTCTCTGCTGTGCACAGAATGCACCGGGGAAACAGGCCTGAGGGAAGAGCACTGCCCAGTGCCACACCCAGGCTGGCCCTCCCTCCATCCTGCTCTGGCAACACGCCTGGGCTGGGCTCTCACCTCCTGCTCCATGCAGACAACGCACTCCGACTTCTTCTCATCCAGCTGCAGCAGGGGAGCAGTCGGGGCCACGTTGTTCGGGGCCTCCTCGGGAGGGGCACTGGGTTCCAGGGCTACAGGGGCTTCGGTGTCCTCCGTCCTCAGCAGCTCTGCAACCACAAGCAGGGGTCTGAGCTCAGGGAGGGCTTCTGTCTCCCACCCACTCAGCGCTCGTGGGGATAGGTGCAAGCCCAAAAGAGCTCAGGGGGCCAGCCTGATAGCTCAGCGCTCCCTGCCTCCCCCATGTGCACACAAGCCTTGCACAGCTCTGCTCCTCAGAGGCAGGCATCTGGCCCTGCAGATCTCTCCACTCAAGGGTCAGGCTGCTGCTACCCAACATGTCAAGGAGCAGGCAGAGAAGAACTGGTGGTACCTGGGATCGTCTTGGCCACAGCCAGGATCTCCTGCGCTTGTTTGAGGAGGGCACGCTGCAGGCCAGTCTCTGTAACGCCGAGCTGCAGTGCAAGAGGAGGCAGAGGAGGAAGGTTAGCAAACTCTTGGGCCATGGTGGCAAGATCTGTCCATGCTGAGGGCAGGACCTGCGTCAGGCATCAAAGCCAGAATGGGGGAATTCCCTGTGTGCCATTTATTGAGCTGAGTTACAGCTCACCCTGCAAGTGCTCTGGGAGAGCTTTCACCTGCTTGGACAGGGCACAGAAAAGCACTGGCACCTCTCCCTGAACGGATGTAGCATGCCAGGAGCACCAACACTCCATCCTGCAAGACCTGCTGTGGGCACAGCCATGAGCACGGCTGCTCTTGGCGCTACGGCAAGCTCAGTCCCAGCGCAGCTGGTGTCACCCTGCACTGTGTACCTGCTGTCTCGTACCTTTTCCAGGTCACCAGCAGTCATGGTGCTGAGCACTTCCAAGGATATTCGATGGTGTGCAAAGATAGGCACATACTGTTCAGCTGACAGCTCAATTAAAAGGTTCACCAGCTGCTTCTCCAAGCCCTCCTCCTGCAAAACACAAGACAAGCTCCCAGACTTTGCTCTGGAGAAAAGGCACGGGGACACGCTGCTGCTCGTCACCACGCAAGGCCAGCAGCAAGGACAGGCAAAGTGCATGTTCCTGATCTCAGAAACAAGGCATTTTGCTCCCCTAAAGACACTAAAACTCAAAAGCACAACAGCCAGAGGTGCTCTGGTCCCAGGTATTTTATGAGCACAATTCAAAATGCCTCAGTTTTGGAAGAATGAAAAATAGCAGCTTTGGCAGCTGATGTCTGCAGCAGCACCAGCTCTGCTGACTCGAGCTTTTCAAGACATGGGCAGAGCTCAGATCAATCTCTTCGGGGCCACCCGTGCAGCTATTTTCATAGCACAAAGTACTTTAAGGCAGAGACTAAAAGGAGTTGCTGCATTTAGACGGATTTGCAGGGGGATTCGGGGAGCCAAGTGGAGCTGCTCAGGGGTTCAGCTGAAACAAAATTTTACTTCCTCAGCACCCTGCCAAGCAGAGCACTGTGTTAGTGTGCACAGCTATAGTGGAGGCATTAAATGCAACCTGGAGTTTCAGGGACAGCGGCTTCTGGTTCAGCAGGCGCTGGTACTGGATCAGCCAGTAGTTCTCCTGTTTGGTTTCACTCTTTGCCTCCATTTCCAACTGAAAAACAAACTCATTATTACTCTACATCCCGAGGTAACACAGCAAGAGGTATTCAGAGCAGTCCGAGTTCTATGTGCAGGGGGAAACCGACAGCCTGGCTGTGCAGGGCTGGTTCAGAGCACTGCCAGGCCAGTCCCACTTTGAGCCCCACACCCAGCCTAAGGTCCTGCATTCCTCCACTCACTTTGCCTCAGGCACTGAAGCCTGGCCTCCTGAAGCTCAGGAAAGTCTGGAGGTCTTCAGAACTACAAGGACACACGCAGATGCCCGGTAGGGTTGTGCTCATCCTCTCCAGTGATTTCCTTTCAGATGGGGGAGATTTCTGATGACAGTGCCTCATGGTGCACCAGGGACTGGAGGTTAACCCTGCCCCAAGAGCTGACATCAGCACTGTGTGAAGTTAAAGTCTCTGGATCTGGACACAACCCCTCAGAGCCCTCCCCTGCTCTTCTTTATCCCCATGCTGACCCATGGATTCTCTCCCTGCAGCCAGCCCTTGGGTTCCCTCAGCTATACCCATAATTAGAGGCCTTTGTTACCAGTATTTGTTGCAATTCTTCTTCCCTTTGCTTCTTTTCTTTGAGCAGCTGCTGCAGCAGGTAACCAAGGGCTTGGCGCTGCTCCATGATCACCCCCTGCAACAGAAGGACTCTGGCATCCCCTTCTCCAGACCACAAGACTGCAAGCAACCCCTGCCTTGAGTTCAGCAAAGCATTTACCATACCCAGAACGGTCACAGGAGAGCCCTGTGCTCCGAGGGCCCTCAGCACAGCTGAGCAGATGGCCTGAGTCCTCTCCTTGGCGTGGCAGACCTATTTCTTTCGGTCCTGCACCGACCATCAGCCAGCAGTGCCAACCCTCAGCACACGCCCGGCAGCCCCCAGGTGTGCTGGCCTGCAGCAGCTTTTCGTCACTCCACTAAAAGTTCATTCAGTGGCATCAGAAGTGTTTGTGGTCCTTCTCCATAGCTGAGGAGAACCACCTGAATCTAGGCCTAGAAGTCTGCATGTATGCAACGCAGCAACCAAAGCAGCTGTGGACACCCTGTCAGGGTTGCTCTCTCCTAAACCAAACTTGCAAAAGAACAGTGCAAATACCTCCCTTTCTCAGGTTTTGGTGGTTTTTTTTTTTTTTTTTTTTTGGTTCTTCCTGATTTCCAGTGATTCACCAAGTTCAGTACTAACGCACCTGTGTATCAGAGGAGGAGCAACCATCTGCTGCACAGCAGGTACCAAACATGACTGCAGAAAGGCTTCTGCCAAAGCACTTCGTGGGCGCTGCCTCAGTAATAAGGGTTCAACCACAGCAGGGACTTTTGGGCTGTAGGTTGCCAAACAGCAGAGGGCATGCAGACAGATGAAGCTGTCTCATGCCTGGTCTCCTGGCGTGCAGTGCTGAAGCTGCAAACACTGCCCCCCGACAGCCACGCAGACGGGGACTAGGACAGAGCCTCATTTTCTGACTAAACCTGGCAAATAGTGCACACAAGGCAAAAAACTGATGCAAAGGTGTCAGAACAAAATTTAGAGCCAAGCTTCCTAAGCCAAACTTGAGATTTCTCAAGGTGTGACTGCTGATGGAGTCAACCCATTGGATGGTGGGATGGTGGGGTGGAACCGCCTGGGAGGCACGGCTTAGAAATGAAGGGGAAGACCTGGCAGCCACTGCCAAAAAACCAAACACAACACACCTATGTGAGAAGACATGGGATGCTCAGCAGGCGGGTGTTCCTGGGACAGCCAACAACTGGATCGCAAAATCCTTCCCCACCCAGCAAACCTAGAACTGCCCACTTCTGTCAGGGCCAGG
Source organism: Alectura lathami (assembly GCA_013399715.1). NCBI lineage: Eukaryota > Metazoa > Chordata > Aves > Galliformes > Megapodiidae > Alectura > Alectura lathami. The sequence goes on along the minus strand of VXAV01006101.1, from coordinate 27,973 downwards.
TTACTTGTCTCTTCCTTGAAAATTCATCAAGATTTTTAAGAGCAGCAGCAATGTTTCCATGTTACCACCACAAAGAGGGGTTTTTGGTGTCCTGTGGGTAAGTACCCATCTGACTAAGCATAAAACCATCTCGAAACTGCAAGAAGCAAGAGAAGCAAGTGAAGCTTTTGCGATCCCAGAGCAGAGAGAGGGTGGTGGGGCAGTCCCAGAGCCCTACATACCTGCAGCGTCTCTGTGTCCAGTTCTTGCCTCTTTAACTCCAGCTGTGTCAACTGCAATAACTCTGTTTCTATTAATTTAATCTAAACAGAAGATGAAACATTTTTTACTGACATTTGAAACGACTTTGATTAACACTCTTTCAGAATGAGGTCTAATTGCTGCACTTGGAGGGACAATGCTGCAGAGCTGCCCAGAAGTCTGGGGAACCTGTTAGCGCCCTTCCATGACACATGCTCTAGGGCTGCTCTTCGTCTCATGCCTGAAGAGCTGCCTCCCACTCTCTGTTTGTCTCTCTGCTCTAAACACCTTCTGTTTTAGTCTAGAAGCACAATGCAATCAGTTCATTCAGCCAAACCTTGCAGCCACTCTGGACAGCAGCTAAGTATTATCAAACTCCTCTCAGCACCACTGTTCACACTGCAGATGGACTGGGGGCTCGATGCCTTGGTGCTCCAGCAGTCCCCATCATGACACGTGCTCTTTCAGTTGGGGCAACTGAGACACAGAGAGGTGAAGGGAGTTGCCCAAGATCCCAGAGCAAAGCCAAGAAGAGAGCCCAGCTCCCCTGTCTGCCAGGCTATCTGCTCTCCCCAGGCCATGCAGCTTCACGTGTGCCACCTACCACAAAGTTCCTGCTGACACTGGGCCTCTGCAGTAGGCTTCTGCCCTTTCCCTGTCTGTGCAGGATGCTGGTGGGATGGGCTTCAATAGCAAAAGGCCCAGCCCATGGGATCAAGGAACAAACTCCCTTTGTGTACAAAGCAAGTGCGAGCAAACTGCTGGGCTCCCACCGAACGCAAGCAAATGGAAGGCAGTTAGATTCATCTCCTGGATTGTCCAGGCACAATCTTCAGGCTTTTAGCACGGTGCGAAGATTGGTCACCGAGTGACTGAATATATCAGAGCTCTTAAGCTCATCTACAAGTTCCAGACCTGAGACTTTTCTCCTAGTGTCAGATCAAGAGAGGGAAGACTCTGGAGCACTGTGTCAGAAACCTGCTACCCATCTCCATGCATCAACCTCTGCTACCTCCCCACCAGCTCTTGTTCTTCCCCGACTACTGCATTTCACCTTCTGCAGAATGGAGCTCAGAAAGGCAAGCTGAGAATGGGAAAGAAAATGTGAACTTATGGCCCAGGGTGCAGTTCCAATGGGCTACATGGAGATGCAGTGGACTCATGTGGAGACAGCAGTCCTGCTAAGGAACCTGAAGAAAATTAACTGCAATTTCAGACCGTCCCTACAGAGCCAATGCAGGTCTCTCCTCTACTGACCACTCTCCAGCATTTCATCCACGTCAGTGTTGAGATGATTGAAGCAATGGCAATTCCACTGCTTCCCTGAATGCAAAATCTGCCTTTATACTCTCTCCCATGGAACTGGGAGGTTATAGTTTATACAACATTGTGCAAAGTTTTGTTACAAAGCTCTCAGCAATACAAGAGCTCTTCACTTCCTTCAGATCCTCCTCTGTGCTCACAGCACTTTCATCTTCCTCAGAAGGGTCTCAGCAAATGATGAGCAGCTGGTTGCTCTTTCCTCTGCTGCCAACTCACCTGGTTCCTGATCTGTCTGTGCATGAGATCTTTCTTCACTTGGAGAGCTTCAAAGGCAGCTTTCTGCATCTCGCTCTAAGGGACAGACAACATCCTGCTCAGTAACGGTTCTCATGCAGCTGTGAACGGGCTAAGAAACTCTGCCGCCCTGCACTGGCTCATGTACATACGAACAGTGCTTCCTCTGCGACAACAGTGTACAGATCACAGCGTGACTCGGATCTCACCGAAAGGTAAAGATCTCTGACCAAAAAGTAAAGCCCTCTTTACAGACAGACACAGAAGTTACAGCCATGTCCTTCACACACACATGCTGAATGCTGTATGTGAACCCCACCTCTCATTTTGAGCAGCACTGAGCACCCATGCTGCTGGGTCTGTGCTACAAGGCATGACTTCCCAGCACTCCTGAAAAATGAGTTGCAGAGGTCTCACGTTCAAAACGAGGTATTCAAAAACAGAAGATGCTTCCCAGCGGCATAAGCCACTTGTTCAAGTCACCCAAGAAATTTGCCAAAAAGACAGGACTTCTGTCTCAAAGTCCTCTGCACTAATCAACAGACCAGCTTTGGTTCCCATGGTCTGCGCTGCTGTCCTTTAGGAGAAGTTGCTGTTTCGTTAAAGAATAAATGCATTTTTCTCTCAACCACCAAAGTCAGTTTGTTAGAATACCAGTCTCCAAATTTAGCCAATAGCGTCCTATAAAACAACTGCAAGCAGCCCAGTTCTGCCACCACTACTCCCATGCCTGCCACTCTCCATTCTGCTTTTACCTCCAGTTGCTTTCCTTCAGTCCCTCCCCACATGCACTTTGCTCTCCCGCCTACCTGCTGCAAGATCTGAGTAACTGCCTTGTTCTGATCCAGCTGTTGCCAAGCCAGGATTTGCTGGAACTTCTGATCCATCTCAGCCAGGCTGCAAGAAGATATATTTGTCATGGAGTTACTGCTGGGTCTGAGAATCTTGACACAAACAAGAGGAAACGTGGGCAACAGGGAATCCAGAAATGGAGAAAATTGTTACTGAACAAGAGTGAACAGCCATGACATGGCACAGCTGAGCACTATAAAAACCTTCTCCCTGCAGCCAAAGCAAACCTGCCTAGGCCAGAGCAGAAGCACTGCTGCCTGCACGTGCACAGCTCCAAGTCCAAACACAGGCTGTGGCTGCCCCTGCAAGCTGCTCGGGTGAGGAATTTGCACATCAGTATTCTGCACTGGAAAGGGTGTGCTGGCGAAGGAGATCCAGGCCATGGGGTCATCTGCTCCCTGCACTCACAGGCAGGACCGCGTCTACCCGCTGCCCTCTGTTGGCCAGAGTCCGGTGGAGAAGGTTATTTCTGTTCAGTGTTTGCCAGACAATTCCAGATTAGATTTCTCACATTCTTGTAAATAAAATGAGCTTGAATGCTCTCTGCACTTACAGCCATGCAAAGCACCCCATATATATACAAGAAGCACCTATGTAACCGTTAAAGTCCAGAGGATTTTCTAATATTCTGTGCCTTTGCCACATATAGCAAAATGTGAAATCTTCAACTGTTCGGTTGTCACACTGCTCAATTCCGCCTGTCTAGTTTTCACTGCTCAATTTCACTGCTTATGGGGATGGAAATTTTCACACTGGTTTCCTGGAGTGACATGTCTCAGCTCACATATACCAGTGGCCTCGAGGTCTCTTAGCTCTGTGGGTGATAAACTCCACAAGTTCATTTTTTTCCCCTGATTTCTCAATTTCCCCCAAGACCCTTCAAGAGATACCACATTTTAGAACAGAGCCTAGTTTTTAAGAAACAGAATGTGACTCTGTATAACTGAAAATGAAAAACCCCAGGTTTCTTGTCTCAGAGGAACTAGACTTGGTTCCAAGGAAAAAATAACCCCAGCTTGCCCTGTAATTTGTACAGCAGAACTATCAAAATGCCACACTCAGTGCAAAAAACAAAAGGCTCTGTCTGCCACTAACAGAAGTTCTGCACCGTAATTATTATTTTCTCCACGAGAAGTTTTCTAATGCAGTGGAGACAGAAACATTACCTTCTAGACAATCCTAGGAGGTGACAATCCTAGGAGGTTCCTACAGTTTGACACCGACCTGGCTAACAAAACAGGAAAAACACCAGTCTAATTTCATCCTCTGTGTTTAGCAGAATGTAGAAGGTGAAATAAACAGTGTAAAAACGTGATAGTTAATTCAAAGCATGATTAACATGCATATTCTTGTGGTTAAAAGGTGGATCTTTAATTTGTACTGTCACCTGCCTCATGCACAGCTGCCCTGCTGCATTCCAGCAGCTGCAGGAGTTCCTGGCTGTTTATATGGGAATTACCCCAGGAACTGCTGGCAAGAAAGGGGCTTTACCAGAACCGTATCCCCAGCCCCCGAGATCCCCCACTGTACCTGGAGCAGGCCTGGCTGACGAGGTCTTGCCGACGAGACTCGTAGCTCATTTGGATGAGCTTGTTCTTGTAGCTCTCAGCCAGCATTTGTTGCATGGCAGCTAGGAGACAGAAGCGCTGTCAGCCTGTACCAGGAGCTGGTGCCTAGAGCAGATGCTACTCTGCCACTGCTGCTACAATAACCTGCAATACACAGTGCCTTCTCGCTCATGTCAACCTGTCCTTGTTTTTGCTTAATTCATGTACGAGCAGATTAATTCAGCTATAAGAATCGTAGCTATCCGTTGGGAAATGAGATGACAACACACGGATGCTTCCACTGCAACCCCAGCAGATCTGCCCATGTTCACAATGAGCAGCAATGGTTCCCTTGTTGCATTGTTGCTTACCTCCTACTACGCTTTCTGTCTCATGAACCTCTTAACATCTGAATCAGTTAACATCTGCTTGCTACCTCCAAAATATGCAGCACGTTGTGTGCACACAGGGTGCCTTCCATTCAGCCTCACAGGCTGCTCGTGCAACACGCTCCAGCTGCACGGGGGGCAGAGCCCAGGTCTCAGGGAAGCAGCAGGGAGTTGCAGGTGGAAGCACTGGTCAGCTGTGGTACATGTACGCTGCTATCCCCTGCACTGCCAGACTGCACCAAGCAACAGGCAGCAAGAACGTGTCTAACACAGCATCTCCCAGGTGGGCATCAGCTGCTGGTGCCCCTCCACAGGAACCAGGTCTCTCCAGTAACCTACCACCACGAGGAGTTCTCTGGACTTACAGGCCACTTCCTTTCTGCGCAGATGCTCAGTCTCCTCCTGTGTTATTGCCATCAGCTGTTCCATCCTTATTCTGGCAAGCAAACAAGAACAATTCAGCCACTCCCTCAATGAAGCACTAGCTCACCCCTTCTCTGCTCACTCAGCTCAGAACCGAAAGGCTGGGCAAGTTCATCAAGCAACCTGCACAGGAAAGCCATGTGCTCATCAGAGACTCAAAAGTCTCAGCTACCAGTAAGGCTCCTCTAAGTCTATGAGAGAAAACAAATTTTGCCCTAAACCATGGCAACACTTGCTTCTTACACTGGGAAGTTCATCCCAGAAGACCTAACAAGGGGCTGGGAAAAGTCAGCAGAGAAACACAACAATGCACCATGCACACACTTGCACCAAGCAGTGCCAGCCCCTTCTTTTTGCTTTCCTTTCTCACGAGGCCTGATGAGTGCTTTAAAGCTGACCTGAGTGAGCAATGCCACTGCAAGCAGGAGCCAGGCCTCCACTCCCACCTCCCTGTCCTTGTCCCAGCACAATTGCCCACACCACCACTTAGCAGACCAGGAACTGGTTTGACTGCAAACCTATCTGCCATACAAAGTATTTTCCAGCCAGGGGCAACATGTAAGCAGGAGAGCGTTGGGGAAAAACAGTTTGTGGAGCAAAGCCAGCTCAAAGTGTTGGCTGAAGGGCAGCATTGGGTTTGGTGTATTTCTCCCAGCACATTACTGGACCACCTTCATCAGTGCTTTGCTTTCCAACAGGTTTCTATTGGTCCTTGATAGAGGGATACAGGTTTTTGTTCCCAAATGCCTTAGCTAGGACCATTTTGAGATTAAAAGGAGGTGCAAGCACCATTCCATTTGGTTTGCCAGACTGGGTAAAACCAGGCACATCTAGGCCAGTACCTTGCTTCCATCAGTGACCAGAGCCAGCTGCTTCAGCCAAAATAGCAGCAAACCTCTCTGCCAGCAAGTAAGAAATGACCCTCCTCTAACTTGAAGTGGATTCATACTGGTGGCTCTGAAATGAAGGTCCCAAACCTTGTCCTTGTTCCTTTTCTAGAAAAATTTATTTCAAGGATACTCACCTCTCATTCTCCAAGGATTTCAGAATGTCTGAACTTTGCTTCTGCCTAAATAAAGATAAAACAAAAGGTTTTCATCAGGCTAAGCAGCACATCCTGCTCCCCCAGAGAGCAGAAAACAACTTTGCTTCTCACACCCAGAAGAGCAGCCTTAAGCAGGCAGGTGACCCTGTGTCAGCACCAGTGCTACAGGAGACTGAGATCTAGGTCAGTGGTACCTAAGAACCAGTGTTTAAATATGTACTGACCGTGAGGAATCCAAATTTTTCCACAGCACTGAGAAACTTCAAAGGCACAGATAGGTGTGAAACCTATTCTTCCAAGGTGCCAAATTCCACTTCCTTTAAACCAGTTTTTGGCAGCTCAACAACTAACACCCCATCGACAGACATCAACCCTGCTCTGCTACAAACAGCAGCTGGGAATGCAGTCTTTTTATTTGCAAATCTGTGAGCACAGATCCCAGTGCAGACAGTCAAACCCACATGTATGAGAAGGGAAAAACACAACCGTGTCCACAGCCAGGACAGCAGAGGGGTCTGTACAACTTCATCGGCTTTGCCTGTCCAACGCAGGCTCGCAGGGACAGCCTGGCTCTGTGACCAAGCTGCAGGCCCTTTGGGGAGGCCTGTCCAGAGACTGCAGGCTGTGTGCTGAGTGCAGAAGCAGCACATGCCACACATCAGGGGTCCACCCTAAGCACTTCACTTCCCCTAAGCATCAGGGCTGACCACTTCTGTTAAACTCAGGCCAAAATTAACAGCTTATAGTGGGGAAATACAACACGAGCTCCCAGGGGACAGAGTTCACTGCAGGACACCCTGGCACTACCTCACCTCTGATTGTCCTCTATCAGCTTCTGGATACGGCTGGCAATGCCTTGCTCCGCTTGCTTCAACTGCTGCAGCAGCTTCAGGCGCTCCTCCTCCAAATGGCGCTGGTGCTCTGTCAGACCCTTCTCCAGCCTCATCTGATCCTGGGGCAAAGCAAGAGAGCACCACAGGAGAACGTGGTCAGTTTAGCAAAGGTAGTGTCTTGCACAGGGCCAGCTAATGGAGGATTTGGTTGCAGTGAGACAGGCGGCTCCTGAGAGACGTTATGAAAAGGAGAACTCTCATCAGATGGGGCAGCCTGAACACAAAGGAAATGAGGAATCATTTCAAGGTGCTTCCAGTGAGATGCTGAGAATCTGTGAAGTCAAGAAACTACAGGTGGGAAAGACGAGAAAAAATACTCCAACGTGTATAATCAAACTAGCACTACTCCACCTGCCAAGTGACTGTGCGAGTGTTCCTAATACCCCAGAGAGAAAACAAAAGCAGAACACTGACTGTAGTGAATTAGCTGCTGTCCCTAGAGGGAAAGTTTCTGCATGCATGTACACTTGAAACACCACTCCATTTTAGTCTAAGGCAGCAGGCACAGCCCTAGCTCAGCCAGTGGGTAGGGACCAGAAGAGACCTACCTCTCTCACTGTCTGCAGCATCTCATCCTTCTGATTGCTGACCTGCTGAACAAGCAGTGCATGTTCTCTTTGCCCCATGTTCAGGCGCCGCTCAAATTCGAGCTTCTCCTGCATTTTTTTTTCCTGAGAAGAAGAAAGATGAATGCCTGAAATCAGGAGACCACAGGCTTTGCTCCTTCTCAAACAAGAAGAAATTCTGGCAATGTAAAACAAGACACACTAAACCCCTCAACTACAAGAGAGCACACCAAATGGCAAAACAGCAGTCTTGACTAGGGGACGGAAATGTTCTGTCCTTAGGAACCCAAAAATGGTGAAGCCGAAGTTGCTGTTCTCTGTATGACAGCTCCCAAACTCCTCACAACTCATTTCACAGCAGTGAAGCCAACACCTCCGGGCATCAACCCATACAACAGAAACAGAGGGAACGGCTGCTTCGAGCCATTACAAACACCCAACACCAGGAGGGAAGCCCAAAATTAAGGTTGCGTTCAGTTCCACATGGCAAGGGGACTCTCTTGTCTGAAGACAACGGAGTGGAGAGAAGCAGCCAGCTAAGAGTAGGTCTAGCCAAAGGGAGGGTGAACGACATGACAGAGCTCATGGGAGAGGAACCGGTGGTTTCAGTTATTTTAGGGGGGGTAGGGCTGCCCAAATGCAGAGCTCAGTATGCCTCTGTCCTGAACACACATCTGCCCGCCTCCTGTGAAATACAAACTGAGCTTTCAGCACAGACAGGCAAAAAAAAAGCTTTCTGGGGTGAAAGCCTCCAGATCCAACTCTGCAGATGAAGACTGATTTAAACTGGAACTGATCACTCGTGTCAGACAATTCAGTCACAGACTCTCCCATGCTCCTGCTTGTGTTCAGCAGTGAGGAGTCAGCAGGTTTTGGGGGTGTTCTGTGAGACCTCCATTCTCAAAACATTCAGTCTTGGCTGAAGAAACAAGTAAAGAAATGGAGAACAAGAAACGGAAGTGGCCCTACACTCCAGACAAAGCACTTGCAGGGGTTCATCCTTACCTTCCTCTTCTCATAGTCCAAGAATTTGTTCTGCAAAATAAAAGTATCAGCAGATATTTACTCCTAGAAGCAACTTTTTGTAGATATCATTAGCTCATATCATATCTTCCCCTAACTGAGTAAGCACATCAGCCAAAGGCACATGAAGATGAACATACCCACAAAATCCAGTCATTCATGTTTCTCCAAGGGCAGAGAAACGTACTCTGTAGCTGCCACACAGCACAAGAATTAACACAACCTGTCATAATCCTAGGCCTAGCCTCACCTCTCCCAGGCAGGGCTCCCAGCGCTTGGCTGTGAATAACTGGGTGGTTCTACAGTTTGCTGGCCTCCAAGAAATGACTGAAAATACATGTTACCACACTGCACGTTGTACCACATTGCCATTCCTGTCCCCTGGCTGCACCATTGCTTCCAAGATAATATTTAAAACTAACATGGCTCAGAAAATATGCACAATCATAGAGAAACTGCAGCCAGAAGAGATCTCCGGAGGTCTGTACTCCAACCTCCTGCTCACAACAGCACTAACTGCAAAGTCAGATCAGACTGCACCAGGTTGTCCTGCCAAGCTACGAAAATCTCCAAGAATGGAGACTGTCCTCTGCTATGTGTTTTCTATGAGTCAGAAATTGCAGCATTATCCCCAGCTGCCCAGGGAGGAGATGAGCCACCCACCCCCATGGTGCTTTGCCTGGTTCTGGCACTGATGCTCACTTGTTCCCAAACAACACGTTTCATGGGGTGCAGAGTGATCAGGAACAATGTGCTAGGTGCTGCGAGATCCACTGACGCAGCTGGGAGACAAATCCAGAACTCTCACACAAGTTCGCATGCAGTGCAGCCTCACCTGCCACTTGCTCTCCTCCTCCAAGTACTCATGCACTGCCCTGCCCACCCCATCCACGGATGTTTCTCCTCCATCACCCTCCAGCGCAGGGAGCACATACTGTGAGGGAGGGTAGTAGGTGATTCCACACTCTGGAAGAGACCAGATACAAAATAACACGCTTTGTAAAGACCTCCTTGGCAGCATGACCGAGGCCTGGCCTACAGGTGAGACTGCTTCCAGCTGTGCTCCCTCTCCCCAGAGACAGATGGGTGTAAGAGCTAATGCAACAAGCAGCTGTGAGAGGAGACAGTGCCATCGCATTCTCACCAGGAAGATGACTGAAGCACAGCGTGGAGGAGGGAAGCACAGAAGCTGGGAGTGCTGCTCCCATTTCTAAACTCAAAGGACAGGATAGCCTCCAGAAACAACCTGAACACCTGGAGCTGAGCCGATGCTCTGCTGGCCTACTCAGAGAGAAGCTTCCTTTAACGGGTACCGACATGTTCACTTTTGTGGGGCTGCAGAAGGGAGTTTGCTGCTCACGTTGAAGCAAGTTCTGACTGTCCTTTTCTTTCGAGGATGAGCACAGTGTCTGACAAGGCACTTCACCTGCACAGAAGCTCTACCAGGCCTTCCTGTCTGTATTAAATACAGTCTTTATAAACTCACAGCACATTAGTTTTTTTCTCTGAGCTTTCCATCTGTTTTCATGTTTCTTTTAAGACAACATCACCTAACATCATTAACATCATCATTAACAGCATCATTACAAATTTCAGTTTGACTGTGAGAAGCATGCCTCAGGGAAGGACTCCTGGTTTGCTGCCTGCCAGCAAAGACTTATTTACACATAACTCCTTGACCTGCCTGCCCATGTGCAGAGCATCAGAAATCACCTGCAGCAGAGCCACCCTCGTGTTTGTCCTCTTTAAAGACAGTCTTTGAACATGCCACAGCACCTCATTAGAGCACAGCACAGTCCTCCAAGTTCTCACCAGCATCCACAGACTCTTGCTTACCTTTGCAGAGGAACTGCTGAATGGACTCTGTACCTGCACTGCAAATATCAGGTGATGGGTAGGTCATGGAAGAAGCATCCAGGGTCAGTGTCTCCAAAACAGAACACACAGAGCTCCAAGTTATTGTCACAGATCAGCCAGAATCCAACCATTTCAAGTCTGGGACCCACAAAATGAACTGCAAGATTTAACTTGTACCCCATAATAACCAGACCACAGAACTTCTTCCCTTTGCATGTTAACAGTGCTAGTGGTTTCCTCTGTAAAGCTTTAGGACTTCATAAAGAAGGTGGAGTAGTGGATAGAATATGTTCATCATCCATATCTAGCTGAATTTCTAAATTTAATGAAAGGGAAATTTATTAAAAGCTGCACAGACCCCTGATCTCAAAGACTGCCTACAAGAGAAGAGAAGCCTGATGTTGCGTGCTCAAGACAGGACAACATTTATTCCTATCCTCAGTGCTAGTGTCTGAGTGAGCCCTTTTGCCTGACATTTGCACAGTTTAGCACTGACAAGTTTGGCAGCCAGAAAGTAACATATTCATAAAAATCCTGACACTTGTGCCGTTTTGAATGCGCTCTTCAGGGAGCCAGAAGCCTATGGAGGCTGACAATGAGTCACAGATCTATACTACAGCAACAGAGGCAAAAACATTATTGCAAACTCCAATCTGCTCAGCTAGAACCAGCCTAGGTGGACAGTGCCTGAGTCACACTGAGTCCATAGGCACAGTCTGTGCTCTCAGAGGCAGATGCTGCAGAAAATACTTGGAGGCTTATTCCCCATGGATTACTTTTGCCAGGATTAAGCCTTGGCAAAAAGTGATCAGAAAAGACCAAAGCAGGAGTAGTATGCAAAATTAATTTGGGACACCATGAACCACATACAGCCTAGGTACAATCCCCTACAGTGAGTGCTACCCAAGTCCTAAAAATTCACTTTCAATGCTAAATTTATTTCATATTGAGCAAGTAGGAAGGAAGGCAGCCTGCAGCAGAACAGGCAGACAGGGCTGGCGCGTACCTCCAGCGTGCGGACGTGGGCCAGCACCCGTGGCAGCTCTTGCAGCAGGTTCTTGCTGACATCCAGAGCGCGCAGACTCCGCAAGCCACTCACAGTAGCAGGCAGCTCCTTCAGCTTGTTGCCTGCGGAGGGAAAAGTCTTTTAGAACCACATAACATTGTCAAAGCAGGACCCAGCAAGTTCATCCACTGGAACACCAAACTGTGCTTGTAAGAGCCACCTGTGAGTCACTTTCTGTGCTCTGCTGCAGGGATGGGGCTGGCATGAGGAACACCAGGACTCCAAATACTGCTGGTGCCAACCAAGGCAAATGGGGATCAAGATCTACTCAAACACAGCCCAGGTGCACAGATCGAACAGTGCTTCCACAGGCCAAACCAGCGTTCTCAGCTGAGACCACTGTGACAGACCCAGTCTGTGCTCTTTATTAGGAGAATATTCGTAACACGGAGTCTTCCTCCCTTTGGTGGAAATACAGAAACAAGATAAACGGAACTCAATGTTTGCGCGCGAGTCTGGAGGTCAGAGGCCAGACGGATACAGCACTTCCAAGCTGAGCTGTACTTCCAAGCTCCTTGCCCTCCATCTTTTTCCCTGTTTCAGCAACAACTGTATGTAACAAAGGCTCCTTTTTCTCCCAGGTCTATGGTACTGTGTGTCAGGAAAATGCCCAAAAGTCTTCCAAAAAGGTCTGACTGTGATCTCTGTTTAAGGGTTGTGCACACCTGGAAGGGTTACACAGGCTCACAGGATTGGGCTCTGGTGCCCAGCTATGTATGAGTCCCATGCTCCTGGAGGAAGAGTGTGCCTCCAGCCCCCTTGGCACTCCTCAACACAGACACGGGCCAGCTTGGGCTTTGAAGTGCTGGCTACACGCAGGCACACAAGAAAGCTTTTGGGCCTTGAGATTGGGCATGATGACCCAACAACCCCTCCTTTGAAAAAAGGCAGTGGGATGAAAGAAATCATCAGCTTCCGATGACTGGCTGATTCAAGAGCCATGAGTGAACCACACGGCAGGAAATCAAGGCAGACAGCGTGCGCATTTGTTAAGAAACATACAAACAAGCCTAGCTAATCCTAATAACTCAGGGAAATTTTAGGAACTACTTTCTACTTAGATGATTTCTCCCGCCCTACCAATTATTTGAATTCAAATCTGTCTTGTGTTCTTCCTTAGTATTCACGACGTAAACCACCTGGTGCCCACCTTGGTTCAAAGGTACAGCTACTAATGCAGCTCAACACAACCCAGAAGATAAACGGTGCTTTGCCCACAGCGCCAACGAGAAACGTGCCGTACCTTTCACATTGAGGATCTGGAGCTGGGCAAGATCCCCTATAGATTGTGGAAGACATTTTAAGAGATTCCTTTCAAGGTTTAGGACCTAAGGTATTAACAGAAAAGATAATCAACATATTCTTTATACAAGTCTCCAGCCTTCAATACATCTGTGCTGTTAGGTCTACTTTCAGGCCCAGAAGACCGATCTGAAAGTAGCTTTAGACACTGCTTTCTAGGTTATAAAAACAAAAACGCTCTTAGAAGGAATCCTTTATCACCTGTCAGGGATAAAGACATGTCTGTCAATAGATCCACAGACTGAAAACCCAGAGAGCTGATTTTCTAGAAGCCCTGGATACAGGGCACATCTGGCTACTGCATGGATTCGCAAACAGCAGCCAAAGCCAGTGCTGAATCAGATGCAGGAACTGGAAAGCTGAGTGTCCTTTCCATCCAGCCCACACTCCTCCACCTCCCACAGGAGAACAGGTGACTGAACAGCAGTGAGAGCAGCAGAGCTGCAACCCCAAGCAGAGGGGACCCTCAGAAGTGCACCATGACACGCTGCACTGAGGTTTCACTAAGCAGGGTCTGCACAATTCAGTCTGCGCTTCTCCTGATCTCCCTCTCCAACAAGCCAGTTCAACACTGCAACAGTAAAGTCAGTGACACAGATCAGACACCGCGAGGACCACCATGTAAACTGCAGGTAACTGTAAAACAAACAGCAGTAAAACCCTGTGTTGGTGCTGTCCTGCAACATGCCCGTCCTTCACAGACACTTGGGATACAGCAAATTGTTTACCTGAAGAGATGTCAGCTGACCAATATCAGCAGGAAGTGATGCCAGCTGGTTGTCATGCAGATCTAGAACCTGGAAGAGTAGAACATTTCACCAAACAATGTTGGGGAAAGGCATCATGGTGCAACAACGAAAGGTCATGAAGTAGTGAGCGATGAGAACCGTTTTCCTTCAAGCAGGCTTCAAAAAGTGCCTTACATTTTCAGTGAGACATAGGCACTTAACTCTTAACTCTTCCAGATCTTTGGAAAATTCCAGCCTCTATACACTGATAAACAGATGAGTAGGGAGAGGAGTGGCACCAAGGGAACTGTCCCACAAAACTGGATGAGCCAGCTGGATAAATCACCACCACAAAACCAGCCTGGCGGAAAAAGACCTTTTCTGCAGGGTCAGTGAGCTGAACCGCTCCACAGAAAGACCAAGAGCAGCGCTGGCACAGGGGAAGGGCACGGCTATGCCTGGAGACATCCTGCTATGGGGCACCGTGAGCTGCTGGACTGACCCTGCCTCTTGTGGACCCACAGCACAAGGGTGGGGTCTGTAAGCCTAGGAAAGGAAGGTTTCACATCTTGTTACCAATTTTTGGTAATGACAGTCAGACAGAAGGGATTTTTTGGGGCTAGTGTGTTTTAATGCAGCTAGAATGACTGTTAAGAGTCACAATTACCTTCACAGTTATGAGACTCAGGAGGCTACAGGACTTTGGAACTAAAGATGTAAGATTATTTGTATGAATAATCAGCACCTGAGGAGGAAAAATCCCATTAAAACATGAGCACAAGAGTCACCACAGTCTAGGACAGGCATATTCATTAAGATTCAATTGCAGAGGTTGTGTAAGAGTTCAGTATCTTATCCAGTGTTATCTAAAATAGTAAAACAGTAAATGAATTTTCAGAGGTCAAATCTTTAACATTAGATCTAAACAAAGTTTAGTTATTTTCATGAGAAATATCATCAGACTATCTATCTTCTAGATAAGACTTCTATCTTAGCCCAAGATAGAAATAATCATCTCATCTTTCATGACAGAAGTTAGCTCTAATGCACACAGAGAGGATTACTGCCGCCCAGATTGCTCGCTGTAGACTCGTACAAATGGCCACATCTATCACAAGCAAATTTTTCTTCTAAAGCAACACATAAATAACCAAATACAACAGCAACACCCAAGCATAATAGTAGAATTATCTAACAATTTCGGATTGTGATGTTACCTTTTTCTGCAAGACTTTACAAGTTGCAAAGGCCCCGTAAGGAACCTAAAAACAATCAAAAAATAGTCCCATCAGACTTCACAAGCTATTATCTTTCTAAGCACATCTACAGCATTCACCTGTAAGCTCTCATTAACAAACTTTGACGAAAATGGAGATGATACTTCAAATGACATTCCACTTGTTTTGGCCCAGGATGCCAGCACTGCTTGGTTGGCTTCCACTTAACCAGCTTGCAGTGGCTCTCCACAATACAACAGCACAGCGCAGAGCAGACTGAGGCTTAGGCAGAAGTCCAGCCCTGTGTAACCTCACACTCCATGTGCGGATCAGGCATATTTTCAGTTAGTCATCAGACAAATGCATTCTGTGGTTTTGAAACCAGGCTAACACGCTGCAGTGGGGGAAGCGGCAAAAGGCAAGCACCAGGCAGCAGCCAGTGTCCTCAGATGGGCTCTGCAGGAGAGGGGCAAGCAGAAAAGGGGATGCCAGGAAATCCAGCCATGGCTCTGAGCACTGTCACCTGCTCTGCAGAATGGAACAGGTATTGGCTAAATCATTGTCTTGTCTTTAATTCCAGAGCTAATTTTAAGACCAAACTGATGGCTCACTTTAATTATTGAAACTACAAAAGCTAAAAAGAAACATCAAGACAGAGTTCTATGGCACCGATCCAAAAGGAGCAGCTCAGGATCCAGGACCAGCTGCACCCATGAGCAGAGCTACTGCAGTACTCTGTCTGCCACCCTTCTGCCCAGACTGGCTTACACCCCGTCCCACACAGCTCACAAACCTACACCCAAGATGCCATTGGCTTCTGATCCTGGAACAAAACATCCCAAAGTCTCAGCAAAGCCATTCCACAGCGCACAGCAGACAGCTGTACTCTGCGGGATGATCCCAAACCTCTCCTCAAAGAGCAGTGTGATATCCATTAGCTTGCTTGGCAAAGGCATCCTGCGACAAAAGGTTACACAGGTACAAACGTTTTAGAAATACATGACAGTAAATAAAAACTGGAAGCCCAGTAGAAACGGGCTTCTGCTTAACAGGACTGCGTGGCTGCCAGAACGCAAAATTGTCCCTGCTGAAGGCCTGGCAATCTGTCACTAACCACTCACACTCCAGCAGCCAGCTTGTTTCTAATTTAGTTGGCTAGCACAGCAGAAGCCAAGCTGGAAGTGAGATTTCCATCATTAACCAGCAGCCTGGATCCAGGGATTTTCACTTACAGAGAAAAATAAGCGCAGGCGGCAGACTTCGTAGCTTTAAGGTGACAAACAGTTAGCCTTTTGCAAAAAAAAAAAAAAAAAAAAAAAAAAAAATCCCTAATGACTAGCAAAACTAGGCCATGAATCCCAAAGCATGGTCCTATCCTACCAAGGAGGGTCTGGGACCTCTCCGCCCTTCCCATGTTGTCACGTGAAAGAGGATTCCCAGAACAGAAATGTTGTGGAAGCATCAAGTAGGACAGGACAGAAGAAAGAGGCCCTTACATGAATGCCAGAACTCAACACACACAGAAAGAAGTGGACCAGGCACAAGCCCGCTTCTGTCTCAAAACTCATAGACAAAATACTAAATCCGATGTTTGGTGGCAACAGGCAGACTGAGAAATCAGACCTGTCTGCTAATGCTGAAATTTCCAGAGAACATACCTCTAACAGTTCACATTTAGATATGTCAAGAACATCATCAGCACCAGCCTCTTTTGCCTGGAAAGAGAAGAGAACAGAATCATAGAATGGCTTGGGTTGGAAGGGACCTCAGAGATCATCTAGTTCCAACCCCCCTGCCGTGGACAGGGCTGCCAGCCACCAGCTCACCGGGTCAAACTGCCCAGGAACTCATCCAGCCTGGCCTTGAACACAGCCAGGGATGGGGCAGCCACAGCTTCCCTGGGCAGCCTGTGCCAGCGCCTCACCACTCTCTCAGTGAAGAATTTCTTCCTGGTGTCCAACCTAAACCTCCCCTCTTTCAGTTTTAGCCCATTCCCCCTTGTCCTACCATTATCCACCCGTGCAAAAAGTTGGTCCCCCTCCTGCCTGTAAAGCTCCTTTTAAGTACTGGAAAGCCGCAATGAGGTCTCCCTGGACCCAAGCTGAACAGTCCCAACTCCCTCAACCTTTCTTCATAGGAGAGGTGCTCCAGCCCTCTGATCATTTTGGTGGCCCTCCTCTGGACTCCTCTGGATGCACACCCAGAGGATTAGACCATGCAGAAATCAGTCACAGAATCGCAGGGGCTGGAAAAGACCTCTGGAGCTCCCCTAGTCCAGCCCCTGCTCAAGCAGGTTCCCTAGAGCAGGTTGCTCAGGAAAGCACCCAGGTGGGTTTGAGCATCTCCAGAGCAGGAGACTCCACCACCTCTCTGGGCAGCGTGTGCCAGGGCTCTGCCACCCTCACAGAAACACCGTTCTTTCCCACATTCAGACGGAACTCCCTGAGTTCCAGTGCCCGTTGCCCCTTGTCTTGTACCGCCGGGGCCCTACTGACTCAGCCAGCACCCAGGGCTAGGTGCAGAGAGCAGAAGAGATGCTGACGCTGCTTACCAGGCACATCTGGTATTCAAGGCGCTTCCGAGCATCGTCGCTGGGTTTCTTCTTACGGAAGAAGAGCGGCATCTTCGGCTGTGACTACAGCTCCGCCTGAACGGCACGAGTTACCCGCATAAATAAAGGCAGGTGGCTCCTGCACGTGCTTGCTGGGAAACCTGGACTACAGAGCTGCACTCTAGTAAGTGAAGAAAAAAATAGAAGAAAAAATCAGTGCCTCTGCAATTGCCTTTGTTTAGGCGTTGCTTCAGCTTGATCGAACAGGCAGAGCCCATCACACCCCTGCAGTGGAAGTGTTAATGTGAGTCGCAAACCACTGATTGCCCCTGAGATGAGCAGGCTGTCATCCCTGTGCACGATAAATTAAGTCAAGCTGAAACATGTACAGACAGGAAAATGCAGGGTCCACTCTAGGACAGGAACTAAAACAGCCACATCGAGAGAGCAGGCATCGGGGACAAAACCAAGCTATTCAAACTCAAAAACGGCTAATTCTGGCACCATAATAAGCAACTGCAAAATGTTACAGAATAAATCTAGACTAGAAATGTGAATAATCCCTAATTCTGAGAGCAACACTGCTGCCTTCACCTTCCAGGGCAGGTGAGGACGGTCAGGACCCTAATGCAGATCAGAACCCGGGGAACCGTCGGAAGGGGACCTCACGACTACTGCCCGCAGCACGGCCCCCCGGGCACACCACGCAGCCCATGCCAGCCTGTTCCCAGGGGCTCCTGACACAGGAGTTGCGATGCCCAGGCTGAGCCCGCTTTGCTTTTGCTTCGCTTTTGCTGAGCCACTCCTCTGTAAGAGGTCATGAGCTCAAAGTTTAGGGCAGGGGTTATCTCAAGTCAACAAAACGTTTGGTTCATTTGCTTTCCAGCCAGAAACAGCTGCACAGCAATGCTCTTCCTATCTTAGCCACCGATGGAGATGAAGGGATTCTGCTTAAATACCTAAAAGCTGAAAGTCAGATTTTTAATAGGCTTATAAAGCCAAAACAATTTCCAATAGTTTGATAACTGCCTACAAAGCCAAAATAACCTAACTTCAGATACACTTTTATATAAGTTCAGACTGCAGTGCCCAAATTGGGAGCCGGACTTGACGATCCCTGCAGGTTCCTTCCAGCTTGGGACAATCTGTGATCCTGGGCAATGCTCCTGGGGCCCACTGAGCTCTCCCACTGTGTAACTCTGCTCACCACGGAGTCATCAGACTCACCAGTCAGGCCAAGCCAGGAAGGGAGGCAAGAGCAATAATTCAGAGGATTAAGCAAGAAGGGAAGCTCATAATCAGGAGCTACAGTTAGGAAACTCAGGGATGCAATCAAGAACTATAAAAAAGAGTCAGAGATCACAGATGGAAATAAAAGATGGAAACTTAAAGATGAGAAACCAGGACAAGGTAATAACATCAGGAAACAATTCTGCTGAAGGCTTACACACCGTCTTAGCCCTTCTACCTATCTCTACTACAGCTAGACACCTTTTCTTAGTAATGTGGATGATGAAAAAATATTATTTTTCACTCAAGAAAATGCAAGAAGACATGAAAGCTAAAGGACAGATAACTGAACAGGGGAAGAATTCTATCAGGGGACCAGAAAATAAAGGATCAGAGACCTATTAGATCAATTAAACATCAAAACTTGTTTTAGTGAGAAGCCCTGTCAGACCTGCATACAGCAAGCTGTTCCTCCCCGTGTCCATCATCATGTTTAGCTGAGAACAGCAGTCATCAGCCAACACAGAGAAGGGCCTCTGGCACGTGGCAACACTCATAAGCCGCAGTTTTTATTTAGTTACTTTACTGACTGTCTGTCTGCAAGTGCCTGGGAGCGAGCACCCACGAGCTGCAGGCCCTGTGTCTCTGCAGTCTGCGGGCACCAGCTCTGCCTGCCTCCGGGTGAGAAAGGGCAGGGGGACGCCCGCTGCGTCCTTCAGTCTGCAGCTGTGTGGACGCTGAGAAGTAAATGAAAATAAAAATATAATTTTAAAAAATTTATATGTAATCAAACAGCAACGTGGCTGTCTAAAAAGACCCAATCCAAACCCCCGCCTTTTCAAAAGGTGCCACAACGGGGGTCTGGCAGCAAGGGAGATGTCGGCTGCCGCAGGCAGAGGCGCAGAGCAGCGCGGGGCTGCGCGGGGGCCGGCGGCCGAG
>VXAV01006100.1:303290-316247 GCA_013399715.1 Alectura lathami | reverse complement strand
TCTTCTCTTTGCTTGGTTTCTGCACAGCTTTTAATTTTCCGGTGATGTTTTGAAATTAGATGACTGTTGTGGTTTGTGTTGCTTTTGGTTTTAACTTTTTTTTTTTCCCCAATATTCTTGCCACCTGTGATACTGAAAACATTCAAACTTTGCTTTTATTAGAACGGTAAATCTCAAAAATAGCTGTGGGTTGAAGAATCTGAGTTGTGAGCCTACTTTAAAACTAGACTTTTTAGCGCATAGAACACCTAGAGCAGATAAGATAATGAAGTGTAAAATGTGTACTGCAGTGATTTCTTTTTTTTGAAACTGAACTACGTGTAAATACTCCTGAGGCTAAAAGCCAAAGACAGCAAGGCTGAGCGCTCAGACGTGGTTCAAATCACTTGCATTCTTTGTCCCTGCATTCTTAGCTATATAAAAACTTATCTTTGAGTACTTTATTGGTGAATTTTGAGGCATAAATACAATCCAAAACTAACTTTGTGGAGACTGATAGGTCAGTTATAAGACCTTCCAGTAAAACAGTATCATTTCTTGTCCTACCAATTTTCCTATTCTTAGTAGAACAACAACAAAAAAGTAAATAAAATCTGCCTAAAACCCCTTTGCAAAATAACCAAGACTGAACTTTTTTTTTTTTTCCAGGAACCTGCAAAATCAGGCAAAAGTGGAAAAAGTGGCAAGGATGGACAAGAAAACCAAGAACATGAGGTAATTATTACTAAAATATGTGGTCTTTCCAGGCAAACTTGTGATGACCTCTGAAGAGCACTGTAAATTTTTCTAGTTGTTATAATTTTGTTGTGACAGGCTTCTGTGAGTTGAGTGGTTCTGGACCTACTGACCCAGTATTTGATAAAAAGTCCTCTGAGACTCAAGAGAAGATGCTTTTGAGGAAGTTAATTTTGTGTAGCATAGCTGAGAGGTTTTGTTGCTTGCTATGGTCTCAATCGCTCATCTGTTTCCTCTTTGGTTGTGAGGAGTGCGTGTGTCTTATTTTCTAGTCTTGTTGTGAGGTTTGAGGCTTCTCTTTTGGCCACTTAATGTGGTTTTTATCATTCTCTCTAATTTCTGGAGCTCTCTTCTCAAAAAACTTTTTTGATCTTATGTTGTCAGTTAAGAGTCAGTAGCTTGTCATGTTGTCAGGAGACCTCAGGCTTAATCTGGCTCAGACAGCCAGGATTCTTGTCATCCAATTTCTGTGAAGAAGTACACAGTGGGGTGTTGCATTTTTTGAATGATTTTTCTGTTGTTGCAGTATATTTTCCTTCTGCATTGCTGTTTTTTTTCCCACCAACAAGGTGCAGTGATTTGAAAGGAGTGTGTTAAATCATTACATGCTCTTTTTCTCACATTAATCTGGAAACCCAGGATTAATAGATGTGCTCCATTTGAGAATCCAGTGTTTATTTACTTTAGTGTTAATACCAGCCTGAGTGTAAAATGCTACCCTGAGAAGTTTATGCACATTTCATATGTGTATGAATATTCTATGTATATGTCTATTCATATGTTTATGTATATTTCTAAACTACGTGCCTTGATAATGAAACGAAATACTCACCAAGTTTTACCACTTTTTCCCTCCCCCAGATGATTACTGGTGTGGGGGGGGGATGTTTGCCCTGCTGAACATCTCATCTTTCTGATGCACCTCAATAAGTTTTCATTTATTGTGCAGGAAGACATGTGCTACTGACATTAATTGATACAGTCATTAAAGCTTGTAAATGTAAATAGTTCTGCAAATTCAGTTAAAAGAATGATTGAGTTTTAGTGGAGGGAACTGATAACTAGGGAAAAAAAAAAAAACCCTTGGAACAAAATCAGAACAGTATCAGGGTGCAAGATGTTACTAATAGTGCAGACAGACATTCTTGTGATCTGTCCTGTATTAACAGTAGACTGCTCTGATGTTAAAAAAGAGTATTACTTCTTGACTGTAATCTCAGCTCCTGTGCAACTGTAAGGCTTGTCACTGTCGTCATCCTTGCTGCATATTTGTTGACTGCTTGTTTTCTCATGCTTCTGAGTGACCAGCTGGTGAGACAAGAACTGATTGCCTTGGTCCTTCAAGGACAGCGTGTAAAGCTCCTGTAGTGAACTAGTGGAGTGCTTTAGATGTTAACTTGAAATGTATATGTAGATTCTTTTCTTTCCACATTTGCAGATAAGGTTTTTTTCTTTTTTGAATACTAGGAATGCGTGAGAGCTGAATCTCAATAGGAGAATATGTTGTAGTGTTCCTGCATTTTTCTGTTGTGCTTCCAGCTGGAATTCCCAGTTCAAAGTACTTAGATTCTTGGTGGTGCTTTGTTATAATGGAAGTAGGGGCAGAACGGGAGAGGGACCCATTCGCCGGTGAGAATGTGAGTGGCACATACACTATGATTGCCATTCCCAGTGGGCATTGTTTAGTCTCCAGACAATTTTGAACACCTCAGTGCTTGACTCATTAACTTAATTAATAGAATAATTGCACACAAATAGTAATGTGGAGTTTGCATTCTAATGTGGCTGGCTATAACCAAGATGTGTGTCAGCTGGTGCTTATACATGCAGAAGGGAAACTATTCCTTGACATTCTGAGGAACAGTAAGTATAGAAATGTTTTGGAGCGTACTGTGAATATCTTTTTTTTTTTTTTTAGGATCTCATTTTTTATTTAAAGAAAAGTGTCCCCATGTTTCCTTGTACCTGTATTTTAACATCTTTTTTTTAAAGATCCTCTGCTAGACTCAAAGTAGGATTAGAAATACACTGGTTCGTGTCATTTTTTTCATCAAAATACATGTAGTGTGTATGCATTTAAGGCACGTGAATGTAATGTTAATGGCAGATTGCAAAGACAAGAAGCTGTCTGCAATTCAAAGAACAGGGACAACACAAGCAGCAGTGTCCCACAAATATTTTATTTATAGACACATTTATAACACTTAACTAAATTCAGGATGCCTTGGACTTCTGAAGATGAAAATATAAACAGATCTTAATTTACAAGAAAAACACTTGTTTGTTCCTGTAATCTTGCAGTCATGGAAATGAGATTTCAGTTGAGTGAAGCTATACGGCAAGCTTGTCTGAGAAGTGATTGAAATCATACCTGTGTGCCTGGTAGGCATGCCTGTGCTGAAAGGGGATGAAAGGGACTTCAGCTGGTACTTGTGCTTCTGCTGAAATCCACAAAGGGACACACAAGTAGGTATAGAAGCTCTACAGTAGCTGCAGTGTGCAAGTGACCTGCTGAAATAAATACCTTTTTCTTTACATATCAAAGAATCCCATTGTAGCTGTATTTGAAAACAAGACCCATCTTGCGCGTTTTCTTGTCTGCAGAGTTCCCACCAAACAGCGTCTAGGGAGGAAAAAGCACAAGATGATTCTTTTGTTACCTGTGTCTTGGTTACTTGATGTAATACGAAAAGAACTGTGCTAGATAAGACCAGAAGTCAATGTTACTTGCTGTTTTCTGTGTGGTTAGTAGCTGATATTCAAGGAAAACTTCAGTGACAGAGTTGATGTGTTGTCTTCCATGTTTTCTTTAAGCCATTGTGTGGCTTAGGAGGCTGCCTAGCTGAGGTGCTGTAGAAAATTGTTTTCATATTATTAATGATTTAACCGACTTCTTAAATATAGTTGTCTGTAGGTTTGTGTTTCTTTTTCCAAGCCCTGTTTAATCTCACCTAGGTGGGAGGACTTCCTCTTCTTTGATTGCCCTTCTGTTTCCATTATCCTTCTGTTCCCTAATACTTCTTAGGATGGAGCTACCAGAACTGTACCATATATGCGTGTGGTGAGGGTACCATGTGTCTGTAACCTAACACAGTTGTTCCAGTTCCCAGTCTCACATGTTCACTTTCTGAACATTTAAGAAAAAAGCTGGTATGATTAAGCTCACATCTGACATCAGCTTGTTGCCCGTTAGTAAACATGAATTAGACTAAATAATTGCCAGAGCAGCTGAATCTTTTCCTTTGGTAGAACAGTTGACTCCGTTCCTTTGGGTACAGCTTTATACTTCAGTAGTTAGCCCAGGGTATCGTGTCTTCAGGTTGGGAGCAAAGGCAATCTGTTGGGTTATGTTTCCCTCTGTGTGGGGATAGAGACTTACTCTGGGAAAATACTTGGGGGTTTGTTCAGCAGTGACCAAAGCCTGTAATCAGAACTTAAACACACACACACTGAAGAGAAATGCCCAGGTGTGGGTGGTGATTATGCCAGCACTTAATAACTTGTGGATGTATTCCTTGTGATGGAACTGACCTTTGCCAGAAGTTGCTTTGCTCAGGAGTAGGCTTTGTTGTAGAGCTCTATTTTCTCACAGGCGTGCGGAGATCTCCTTTTGAGTTAAAGCAGTGGAACTCAGGGTCAGGTTCACCTGAGTGCAGAGGAGTGAGGCTTCCCTCTCTTTTTTTGCCCTTAGAGTGGCTCTGTGTCAGTCTGAACACGGATTGCTATAAATCTGCCGCCTTGTTACCTTCAGTGTGAATTTCTTTAGAAAGAGAAGGCTTGATGATAGTAAATGATTGTGGAGAGACATTATCCTTGCCTTTGTCTAGCAAAAACCAGACCCCTTTTCAAAAAATTCTCAGGTGCAGCTGTAGGGGAAGGAAGTTAAGACTTTAACCCTGTAGACTCTTATTTCTGTGTATTTTTGCCTGAGGGAATGTATGTGCTAGAGCTTGCACTTCTCACTGATGCTATCTGTTGCTACATGGAGCACAGGCTGGTTGGCATTGGTGTAGGCTGTGGCTGCACGAGCACCTAGAATGGTTCCAACACTCCAGCCTGAGCTGGAGTACATTGAACCTGCAGATGGATCTCCAACTGGATGATATTTTTGCTCCCTGCTTGGTTTTGAAGTTGAAATGATTGCACTGAAACGGCCTGGGAGCACTTGGATAACGGATGCTGAGGTTCATCCAGGAGGTGGAAGGGTCAGGAGTAGCTGGTAACCCTTCATGCAAGGCAGTAACAGGTCACAGGGGGATAGCCTCTTCTAGATCTAACAGCACTGGCTTAGGAAGGCATGGAACCTTCTCAACTCATAATTTTATTGATTTATTATTTTTTTTTTAATCTGGCTGCTGGGTAGCCTGTATTAGGGAATGACTACTGTTGTTTAACAGAATATTGGCATGGCGACTTCTAACAAACAAGAATAGAAATAAGAATTCTTCTTTCTTAATTCTTCTGCCAGCAAATAGAAGACTGATGTGGCTGGAGTAGTGTGTGTGCATGTCTTATCTCATTGTTTCGATGTGCTGCCCTGCTTGGCTCTCTCTACTTTAAAAGCTTTTTTAATTCAAAGTGTAATCAAGTATAAACTGCATTGGCCAATTCCCTTGCCATACAAGAAATTACTTGATTTATTGACAGCATGTGTTGCAAATGTTGGATGATAATCACTGTAGAAACCAATTTTCCAAAAAACAACAGAAAGCCACCTTGAGTACTGATCCATGCCTCTGTCCTACTGCTATCTCGAAGTCATCACTTTTCAGTGAGTTTATTAAATATAGTTAATAACTTCCAGTGCAGCAATTTTAACCTTTTTTATGTTTTGTGAATGCTTTTTTTTCCTAAAAATTAATTTCTTAAACTATTCAATAAACTATTGATATTAGTGGCAATATTTTTCAGGATTGGTAGTGAAATTGCAGGAATCACTCTTTAATGGGCCATCTTGAAAGTGCTTTAGCAAAAGTAAGGATTCTTACTTCTATGAGAGAGCCTTGACAGGTAGTTATCTCTAATGTATTAGCCGGGACACAATGGGGGGGAAAAGCTATCAATATTCTCATTGTTTTACTTATACCTGGTTGCATGCACACACAGCTGCCAGTTTACTTAAAAATAATATAATAAAGGGGGAGCAGTAGAAGTGACATTGATGGTTTTGTGTGGATTTCTTAGCAGAGATGGTGTGAAGTGCCCTAATGTTATAACAAAAACTAGAAAAAAAGCAATGAAATCCAGCATGTTTTTGTTGACAAGATCCTGGTGGATCTTTGACAAGTGGTGGTGGATGCCCCATCCCTGGAGACATTCAAGGTGATCCATAGCTTCCGACTAGGTTTTTCTACTTCAGAACTTTTGAAGTTACATTTTAAAGTCTTAGCACAGAGGGGTGTCTATTAGGGAGGAGCACAGCAGAGGAGCACCAGGTTTGGGTGCTGGAGGGAGGCAACCCTTCAAGAAACTTTCTCCCCAGGTGTTCGTGGGTACTGGGTCTGCTCCTAAATGGTTTCTGGAAATAACTTCTTGCGACAGAACGTTGTCAATCAACTGAGACTATCCTGCCTTAATTGTGTAACTGACTTGCACTTGTATGTGATTCTGTGCACGTATATTTACTGCTGCATACAAAGTGGCTGTCCCTTAAGCTCTCTCCATTATTGTTGTCAGATGGGCAATCGCTGTCACTCAGTGGCATGGCATTTTTGCACGCAGTGAGATCAGGATCTTAGAGGTATGATAAGATTCTTCTGTATATGTTGTTCTTTGTAGAACCAGACTTCTTTTACAAAGAGGCTCAAGTCTGGTCTGTGACACATATATTTTTCAGTTAATGCCTGAGGTTAAGTATTGCTTTATTTCTAACATACAACCCCAAAGGGTTTTGGTAGTACTCCTTACCACGTTGTCACTTTGCTTCCAGTCACACTGCTGTGGAGATCAGGTGTGGCTGATGGCCTGGAACAAAACTTCCCCAAATGCGTTCGGTGCGCCAGGTGAGTGACCTGTGTCTGTATGGTGCGCACCACACAGAGCAAACCTTGCTGTGCCCTGGCTGTTTCTCAGTGTGTGTTCAGTAGTGTGTCCTGGGTGAACTCGTATGCAGAAAAGTCAGTGTTCTGGAGAGTCAGTCCCATACAGTAGTTAAATTATATTTTGGCAACTAGCCTCTTGCTTTGGGAGAAGAAAGAGTTTGTTATGAAATATTTTTTTTTTTTTTTGAACAACCAGACTGCTCAAGTTTGAATTGCAGGGTGGCTATAAACACACTATTACACCTTCTGGTTTTCAGAGCTTTCTAGGGCTATTGTGTTCTGGATTTTACTTTTAACATTAGCAAAAAATAGGGCTTTAAACTAAAACTCCATGTAAAAAGGAATATGTATTTTCTCATCTATCAGCTATGGTTTTGGGTTTTGGTTTGTTTGTTTCTCTTTAAACTGATGTGCCAACTGCTTTAAAAAGAAAAAGACAGCGTTTAATTGGAAACCAAATTCTTGTCCATGGCTTGCAGTTCTAATTTTCTTTACTGGAGAATTTTTAAATGAGCTGATCTAAGAGTTCAAAAGACCTTTAGGGTAGCAGGAACATACAGCCTTAGCACTAAGTAAGGCATCATTTGCTGGCTAAAAAGATGCACTATGTGTTACTATTAAAGCAGCTGTGCTTTTTTTAAAAAATTTATCTCATTTCCTATTTTCACCTTGTATTGGTATCTTACTGAGGTTTCAGTATGAATATGTGTGGTGAGAAATTATTATTAATAGATCCAGGGGCACAGGAGTACAGATGACACTGGCAAACAATATAGACCATAGCTTCAGCTCATCAGTAGCTTTACTTGATTAGAATCTACAGCAGATTATAGAGGCTTAAAGCAAATGAAGTGAATGAGTGTGTGCGTGTTTTTGTGTGTGTATGCATGGTGTGCATATATATAGCCCTCATGTTTGAAGGATAGATAAAGAAACAAAGGTAGTTTTTGACTTTTTTTTTTTTGAAAGAGGTGGTTCAGAGTGAAATTAAAATTGAAAATCAAGAATTAATGTAATTTAAGCCAGGTCATCATTTATTCAGATTTTTCATCTCTGTATTTTATATACATGTTGTGAAATAATACTCAAGACCTTATCTGTTTTTAATCATATTGAAGTATTTGATGATTGCAGATATCAAAATTGACTTTTCCAACAGCATTTGTTTCTTTGAAGTTTCATTATAGAAAATGCATTAAGAAACAAATGTTACCTTGCTGCCTGTGCTTGTGAAGTGCCGGGTGCTGGCTGGTGGTGGTTCAGCGAACAGTGTGAGTAAGCCTAGTCTGAGCGCCGGCACCTGATCGGCACTGTCAGTGCTAAATTCCTCTACAGCCTCAGACTGCAGGTCTGATCTCTGACCAAAAAGAATTAAATGACAGTTTGAGTAAGGAAGTTTAGAAATCAGGTTTACAAAGAGCAAATGGAAACAAACCCTGATGCTACTGATGTTTAACGGTGAGCTTACAGTTACGACACAAGGATCTTACAGTTGCAGTACGCTGATCTGAGATACTTTTGGCAATTGTCAGAATTGGTTCAATGTGGTGCAAGACAAGTGCATTGCAGCAAAGCTGGGGTGATACAAGTCCTTAGATCAAATCTGAGCTGTGTGTAAGCACCTAACAGGAAATGCAGGCAGTGCTTTCTGTTATGAAAAATGAGCGCTTGCAAGAAAGAAGAGATTCAGCAAGTTATGGATTGGTCTTCTAAAATGGTCTGTGTGTAAAACCTGGCGTGGTGCACTGCTCGGAAATGAAGAGGGCCAGGAGACCTTCACTGCTTGCAGGAAAGTTCCCAGTCACTGATGCAAGTCAGCAAGCTCCATGTTGAGTCTGACAAAACACTAATGGCGCTCCATAGTTAACACATCAAGAATAGCTAGCAGTAAGGCTGCTATGTAAAAACTCAGAACCACAGTTGCTAAACAAGTACTACAATGTAATTCAAGTGCTGATTAGTGTGATAAAATGTATAAACTTTATCACTATCCAGCTGAAAAGCTAATCTTTATATTTATCAACATGATAATGTGGATCTACAAAGCTTTTGGGTGCCGCTATTGCTGCCTTATGTAATAAAAACAGAAATTATACTGAGACCATCGCTGTACTATCCTGTGCATCTTGACCACTGAGAAAACCTTCAAGGATGATGACCATCCTTGCTAGAAAGGCAGCTGCAAAGGTTGTTTTAGCAAGGCAGTCTAGGTATCATTCTTTAGAGAGAGGAAAAAAAAAAAAACCAGTACAAATCTAAATGCAGTCTGTGTGAAACTAACCCAAGCCATCAGCACTGTAGGCGGAGTCTCTGAAGTTGCGTCTGAACAGGCTTGTGGCTGTGAAACTAGTGAACAATGATGGCAGAGTGGTGTGAGTCTTCAACCACGTCAAAACCTCGGGATTGTTTGCCATCAAAAATGGTACCCAAAAGCATATTGTTTCCTCGCTTTTCTTTAACTGCTCTGACGTAACAATGGCTGTTTCTATGTGTCTAGATGATTAAGGTCCTCTGAGCTTCATACAGTTTGCAGTGAGCCTCTGCAGATTGAAGATACTGAAGGTTAAGATTGCATCTAGCTGTTCCTCCTCAAATGCCTTGCCAGTGGTTGGGTCCTTCTAACACAAGTTCTAAATATTGCAGGCCGTCTTAATAGCTCTGAGCATTGTCTTTATTGCCGTAATAACAAACGTTTGTTCTGACATTATCCTGCTGGAGAGCACGTTGAACCTGAACTAGAGAGACATTCCAAGGTAATTGTAAAGTGTTCCAGGATTTGTTGCGTGGAGGTCTGTAAACATGGTGGTGGGCTGTCATTCACTGCGATCTCAAAACATGTATTGGATGCACAAGAGAAGGCCATCACTTAAAGAAGAGGTTCTATGAGAATGTGGCTTTAGTAAAAGAAGGAAGGGGACCAATTCTCTTCCTCCCCAGTGGAGGAGAATACAGTGCCATAAGAATTCTTAGGGACAAGCCTGAAGGAATGAGGACAGCATACGTTACCCACACTGATCACAGTGAATAGTTCAGTGAAAGCATTGCATACAGTAAGCATTTACAGCAGCTATTTACCCATAGGCTTTAGCTTCAAAGTAATGTACTGATGACAGTACGTCTAAAGGCGTGACTCTGGTGACAACAGCGAGCAGCACTGTACCGTGCTGTCAGAGGTAGGGCTCAGTTGTTCTGCATGGAGTTCAGAATTGAGACTGCTGCTATTGCCAAGCAATTACAGAAAAACATAGATTTGTCCATTCTGAGTTTCAACGTATCAGTTCAGTGTGTGTTTGATTCAGGCTGGTGAACTGATATTCTGAGATTTCACATCTCCTAGATCAAGCAAGACCTGACCGTGGGATGGTAGAATATCTGAACGTTGACTGCAGGGGGATTTCAATACTCTTTCCTTAATCCCAGTTGCTAATCCCATGTCACCCACCCTGCTCTTGCAGGTGTGCTGTGGGTATAATGATTGGGTTGGTTGCTGGTGGGCCGTTTGTCAGCTATGGCCTGACCCTGTTCCCAGCCTCAATACGGAGCAGTAAGTGAAGACCTGCAAAGGAGAGAGCTCTGAGGCACTCTGAGATGCTTGGATTATTTAGAGATTTTCATGCTGCTTTGAAGTTATTCAGAGAGGGAAAACAGAACAGTATTTAGATTTTAACTACTCTCAGCCTGCTTTAACTTTTTGATCTATAATTTTAGTTCTCATCTCAATAGATTAAGTTTATACTCTCAGCTTAATTACATTGATCATGTATTTGTCCTCTACCTCTTAGCCAAATTATTTTGATTACAAATTGGATCCTCGTACATTTTTGAAAATGAAGTTGTAAATGTCTCTTTCATGTTTTGTTGTTTTT
The DNA here is from genome assembly GCA_013399715.1 of Alectura lathami. Taxonomy (NCBI): domain Eukaryota; kingdom Metazoa; phylum Chordata; class Aves; order Galliformes; family Megapodiidae; genus Alectura; species Alectura lathami. The sequence goes on along the minus strand of VXAV01006100.1, from coordinate 305,605 downwards.
TATTTTTTTTTTCAGTTTCAGTAAATTGTATTTCAGTTCCACTGTAAGTATATTTCAGATACAATCCAGAATGCTATTAAAGCCCCTTCTGAGGCTTGCTTGGCAAGAAATGAGCTCTTCTGGGTGCTATAGATCAGGCCTCTGTTTATCCTAATGAAGAATAAATCCATGGAGGCTACTTACCGTACCAAAATGAAAAGAAGGAAGGGATTAATTCTGCATTAATATAAGCATTCTTCTACTCTCAGGTTCAAGATCTTGATTCTCATCAAGAACATTCTGCTATTTTTACTTCCTGTACCTGCATTTCACAGGGAGTCTTAATCCTCTGTTAACTGATGCAAAGTTCACCTACCCAGACTTCTGTAGTCCAGAATTTTCATAAAGGTTCTTAATGGTATGTGGCTTGTTGCTTCCCTTCTGGGTCAGCGTACGTGCCAACTTAAACTTGAATTCAATGGTGTCACTCAATAGAGGGGAGAAACTTGCAGGCTAATGTTGGCTTGATCTGTATCAAGAAACACCATACAGGATGCTGCCTAGCACTGCATTATCTTCAGACAGGGAGACAGAGTATCCTGAGTATTTCTTGCCCTGTGCTCAGGAGGTGGTCTCTTTTTGTCATTTAGTATGTAAGTCAGGCAGTTTTTTAAAACCTTGAATGGCAGATGCATCCATTGTCATCTTTAAATTCTTATCCTTCTTTGACCAATTTCTCCTAACTCATCATGAAAGCTTGCTGCTTTATTCTAGGCTTGGCTTGGAAATCTTTGGAATTTTGTGGAGCCAGAAGGCTTTGTATATTCTGTTCTAATTTGTTTGTTAGTGCTTTGAAAAGTGAGGTCGGACAGAATTTTTCTGGTTGCCTGCACTCGGTCAAGGTAGCTTGAGTACTGGTGGCTTGAAGAACTGTCAGCAGGGGAAAACTCCTTGAGTCTTCTGAAGAGACCTCGACACTGGTCACTCTTCCTCCTGATCCCAGTACTTTCTTGATCTCGCTTTCTCCTGTCTTAGGTGACTGTCCAAAGTGAAAGTTGCCATGTGGACTGATCAATTGATTTTAAATAGAAAAAATGGCTGTAACTGGAGATGTGCTTTGGCCACTCTGATCTTTCTGCCTGATCGCAGGCTCAGTGTTGTGCTGTGATCTATACATGCCTGTGTCACATGGTCTGAAGGATCAAACTGTGCTCAAAGCAGTGATGTTACAGCAAGGAATGCACCTCATCCTGCGTGCATGAGGACTCCTGCATGGTGGTCGTTTTTAACATCTTCATGGGGCCTGGAGCACCTCTCCAATGAGGGGAGGCTGAGCGCTCGGCCTTTGCAGCCTGGGGAAGACAAGATTTAGAAGTATCTCATCAATGTCCGTAAATTCCTGAAGGGAGGGTGCTGACAGGACAGAGCCAGGCTCTTGTCAGTGGTGCCCAGTCTGAGGACCAGAGTCAGTGGGCACAAACTGGAGCACATGAGGTTCCCTCTGAATACCAGGCAGCACTGCTGTGCTGTGTAAGTGGCTGAGCACTGGCAAAGGCTGCCCAGAGGTGCTGGGGTCTCCTCCTTAGAGATCTTCAGAAACCACCTCGACGTGGGCCTGGGCACCCTGCTCTGGGTGGCCCTGCTGGAGCAGGGGCTGGGCCAGATGGACCCAGAGGTCCCTGCCAACCTCAGCCATTCTCTGATTCTGTGACTGAAAGGTGCAAGGGATGCAAGGACTATGCATCCTGAACTTGTTACTGGCAAGAAACCTCCTCTTCTCCTTCCTTTTGCCTCCCTTGAATATGTTAAGCTAATTCAAGGGAACCAAGGAGCATAAGTGCTGTTTTTTCAGTTATTAAAAACAAGACTTAATCACACTTGTCATGATAGTTGTAACATTGATCAAAATATGTAAAGCTCCTGCTTTTAAAAATTGAGCAGAAGATCTAGGGGTTGTTTTTTAATTATGATCTGAAGGAAACACTTTCTCAGTCTTTTTTTTTTTTGGAGTAACTTGTACACATTTTTAGGTTTATCAGCCACTTTTAGAGTTGAATGCATCTATGACTATATAAATGTTTGGGTAGGAGGGAGCTGTTTGTCAGAACAAGAGTAAGAATAGGTGTTTTCCATTCTTGTCACTGGAGTAGAACTGATAAAAGTGTATTTGTAACTTGACTGTTCTGTCAGATAAGTTGAGTTGTTCTCTGGAGCAGAATGCCCATCAGTTTTCCTCAGGAGGTGTGGTTCTCTGAAGTAGTTTGGTTATTGGGAGGGAAGCAACTGAGCTTGAGTCTTCTTGAGAACTAATGAGCACTGTATCTTTGTAAAAAAAA
>VXAV01006100.1:289189-303171 GCA_013399715.1 Alectura lathami | reverse complement strand
TTTTTCTCATTAGACCTGCAACTTTCTAATGCAGACAATCAAAGATGGGGTGGTTGAGTTTGCTGGGCTGTGCTGCTTAAATTGATTTAATTTCTTCAGGTGCTCTTCTACCCAAAGGCTGGTTATCTGCCAGTTCTGGAGGCCAGTACTGTCTTGAGAGCACCCTAGTGCCAATTGCAGAAGGTGGCAGTCATGGTGGCGTAGAGTAGTCTTCACATAAATACGAGCTGTAAGCTGTTCTGGCAGCTCTGTGGTGTGTGCTGGCTGAATGACTGGGCATGACTTAAACACAAGGATGGTCGTGGCTGGTGGTGGAAAGAAGGGCATCTGTTGGATGAACTGACTGGTGATTCAGGGCTGGAATTATGCTGGAGTCATTATCACTGCTAGATGGGAAGTTGCCATAGGAACAAAAAAAGCTTTCTTCCAGTGTTTCTATTTAGAAATGCTACCCATGCTCTTAAATAACCACTTTTGGCTAGTTTTAGAATTTATCTGCGATTCAGAATACTTGCTTACCTTAGTATACCATTGCCTGTGTGCAGGCACAAGTGAGTGCTTGTTAATTCACAATTGAGAATTTGTTTGGGAATAGAGGAAACAGGAAAGTGACTTTTCCTGTTTCAAGTAATGAACAAAAAACAGGTGGTAGTGAAAGACAGCCAGTTTAGAAAAACAACATTAAGCTCAACGCAATACTAAAAGTATAGAATCTTGTGTACTAATAGTGTTTATAACGCATCATAATCAGCTTTTATTGCTTAATGCATAGTAAATCATTGCTTCCCAATTCTTAGTGCTTTTTCTTTATAATTTAGAATGCTTTTTAAACTTAATGAGTAGAATTTACCTCGGATTACTTGTATTTCAGCAAAAGGATTGAGCATTTAGTAGTTTAGATTAAAAAGTGGAAATAGTCAAAAATGCAAAACAATAGGTAACACTTCTATGTACATAGTTGTAGCTTGCTAATTTATGCCGTTTTTACTCAAAGTCTATATATTGGCAACTTAAGACTTGTGGTAATCAATATACTGCCTCTCTTCCCTTATTTGTTCTGTAAGGCTGTAAGCATTTTTGCTCTTTTAATAGTAAATTTACAGAATGGTAGTCTTAAATGTTTAATGGAAACTAAACTTGCTTTCAGTCAATTTTCAATACATTAAGTACCATAGAATTGCATGCAATAGAATTGTTAATCTATTCTTGAAGTATATGCATTTCTCTGCTAGTTAAGGAGTATTTGCTGATAGAAAAAGCTTTGCATAAAATGACAATCTTAAATGCGGCTGCCTTTAGACTTCTAAATGGCTATGTATGGTAGTACTTCCATGTGCACTGAATGTGTACACTCACAGACCATATGGAAACTGGTGATGGATAAGCTATTCTGGAAATCTTTAGAACGTGAAGAAAAGTGATTTCTGTTGTTCAGGTGCATCTCTGTGAAAATGCTTTTGGTGGTAGCTCATGCAGGAATGAAACACAGCTTTCATATCTGTTATACTTAAAACTCTAAATCCGCTGAAACTGCTGAAATAGCAGCATTACAATTTCCATCCTGAATCCCATTCCCGTCCGATTTCTTTTTCCCATTTCTTATCGTATGGGCACTTACTGAAAAAGAGGTTATGACCCCTTACAGGAAGAGGAAAGTGCCACAGTATATTTTCAGTGTGTGCTGCAGCGTAAAATAGCTTGCAGGTTTGAAAAGCTCCTACAGCAATTTAAGATCCTGTTAAAAGAACTGCAATACTTGCAGTAAGATTTTCTGCTCAGCTGTTGTTATGGTCTTGGTGTAGGTCACTCCTACACGTTTTATCATTCTTGTAAAGAACCTTGTGACGTTATTCATATTTAAAAACAGTTAACTATTGCCTATTGCCTACTTCAAACCTGCTTTTCCTACTTCAAAAAAAAAAAAAAAAGATAAAATAAATGAGAAAAGCAACATCACAAGTTCTGACAGGCTTTTGTTGATTATACATTATATTTGGCTTGAGTGAGAGCACTCAAGTATAGTCTGGGAAATAGAGCAAATGAGGACCATTTTCTGATTCTGTTATTTAGTCCATACAGAGGTACAGCGACAGTCTGTTAAGGAATATTACAGTGAAAGCAACCTGCTCTGAATAGGCAGTAAACTGCTACTTGCACATTTTAGAAGCTGCTGAAGCTTCCTGAATCCTCTATCTGCTACAATAATGAGACTCACCCCTTTTAACTTTTATATTCTATCAAAGCCTGAATACCCTAGCCAAGGTTGGGTGTTTGACAGTGAGGCACAGTACAAATAGGCAGTGTAAGGTTCACCTGCTGTAAATAGACAAGGTCCTGAGCCCTTGGAAGCTCAAGTTAGATAGCCAACTACCTTGAAGACCTGGGCTTCTCAGGCAAATGGTGGGAGTAGCTGAGCAACTATGACCGAAAATTTCTTTTCGGTTGGCAGGTAACTGAATGCATGGGCTAGTGCGTGTAACAGAGTGATCAAGGAGTGTTAGGTACAGAACTGAACACTGGAAGGAGTGAACAAATTAAATAGCTGTACAATCAGAGGACGATAAATGAAAGACTTGGATTAAAAGGTTACTTAATTTCTATAACAAAAAAAATGGATTCTAAGTTCAACTGTTCTAATTTCTTTTTAAACAGGTGTCAAACAAAAAATCAAACAGCGCTCCTCCCCCAGCACAGCTATCTAAAATCAAAGTACCAGCACCGCAGACAGCACTGAAAAAGGAGAAGCGGCAGAGTTCATCGAGGTTTAATGTTAGCAATAACAGGGAGCTTCAGAAACTGCCAGCTTTAAAAGGTATGTCTTTCTAAATCCATATGACTCTTGTGAGGGATCTTGAGCATGAGACAGAAGCATCTCAACTATCATAATTCTTTTATCTGGAAAACATGTTATATATTTAAATATTACCATATGTAAACTTGCACATACTTGCATATGCAAACAGGCTTCTAGTCTGTTACCTCTTGGCAATCTGTAGAGGAAATAGCTAAACCTTTTGGATGCAGAAGGGTTTATGTGAAAGTAAATTCCCTCATCACACGTAAGCAAAATATCTTGTCTATTCTTTTTTTTTCTTTTTTTTGCAAAACATAGTCCTCTGTCCTCAATGAGGCGTGCTCAGACCCTACTTTGTTTGTACAAACAAAGATCTTGGTGTTGAGGAAGACCTGGTCTATCCCTGTTTATTGGTTTGGTTTTTCTGAGCATGGATTATGAGAAGTTGTGACCTTGAAAACAACTTTTTCCTTCGTAAATTTTAAGGCTTTGTGATTGGATAGAATTATATTCACTAATGTGTGCGTTGAAAAGACAATAACAACTGGCGTGTCTTCTCTCACTAATGTGGTATTCATCGTCTTCATTTTAGCTACTGTCCATGTTGCCTTAGCATATTGTGCTTGTGGTACCTTAGACAGTAGGCAGAATTTCCCAGATGTGGTCAGATATACTGATGTAATGGTCATGAGAAATTGTTCTGCTCTGAAGGTTTATTTAAAAAAGAAAGCAGTTTTGTGATGTGGTGCATGCTGCTTCTCCATGTTCAAAGGTGGCAGTGGAGCCCCAATAGATTGAAATGTTGAGTAGTCCAGTTGTAGGCAATGTGGAAATGTCAGGGGATAAGACTTTCTTCCAGTCATTTTTCTCTTGATATAATGCATTAGTGTTTCTTGAAAATAAGGATCCCAGCTCGAGTGAACTGTACTGCTCTTCACACAGATAAAATTAGGCTGCAACATACTTTTTATCACATGGATACTGTTTTTACAAACAGAATGAAATATTGTCTGTTGTGGTAGTGTGGCAGTCTACATATAAGAGGCTTCAAGACTTAAATGCTATTTAATTAGTGAATTTTAACTTGTTTTATTAAATTTGTAAATAAGAATATATCATGCCACAGATCATGGAAAGTGTGTCATACCATTTAAACTGCCATGGCAGGTTCATGCGCATACAGTTAGCTGTCACATCTGGGGTGTGACATAGCAAATGTCACTGAATGAAGGTAGTGCTTTTTAGAAAAGTTTTTGCATACAGCCACATTAACTGGCATATTCCTTTGTTCGAAGACTCAGCTGCAAAGAAAAATACTCTGACTTGTTCTGGAAACTCCATTCTGTCCAATCTAAATTAGTGTGTTTCTGGTGGTGTCCTGGACCATCAGTTCAGTGAGGCTAGGATCATAGAATCACAGAATGGTTTGGGTTGGAAGGGACCTTTTAAAGATCACCTAGTTCCAGCCCCCCACTAGACCAGGCTGCTCAGAGCCCCATCCAGCCTGGCCTTGAACACTTCCAGGGAGGGGGACATCAACAGCCTCTCTGGACAACCTGTTTCAATGTCTGACCACCCTCACAGTAAACAACTTCTTACAGAATGAGAAAAATGAGAGCAGATGGGAGGGGGGCAAGGTAGTCCGCAGAGGCTGGGGTGAATGGGCAGAATGTCTCATCACTGGTGTTATCACCAAATGTCAGAAAGAGATGGTAGTGGAGTTTTAAATCCATTTCCACCTTGGCTGTGTTGCAGTTTAATAATTAAAGCAATGAATGGCAGAAGAGAGTCTGCTTGGAATTCAGTAATAATAAAAATAAAATTTAGGAACTGTATAAGGTACATACTATTGTTCTTGAAGCAATGTACCTAGATGTCAAGAAATAGTAGAAACATTTCTGTGTACATGCCTTGTTTGTCTTTCAGGCTGTGATCTCTTTCCCATGCGATCAGGTGACAGGAGAGAAAAGATCCTGAGCTTATCTCTGGTGGATGTCTCATGCTGCTGTATGTGTGTCCCCAGGCTATTGAGTCAAACTTCATTATGAAACACTAGTACAATTGTTGATCTAGTGGCAGATAGTAATTACTACCTTTACTAGTAAAGCTATGTCCATTCTCATGGGTCATAGCCAGGTGCCTGTACAGTTGCTGTTCCCACTACGTGTGCCTGCTCATGACTACTAGGATTCCTGAACTTTTTTGTGTGTTTGTGCACTTTGCTGTGAGTGTTTAATGTCTGTGTCTGGACAGGAGTTAAAGCTGACTGGCAGACTGTAATTTAAAAAGAATGAGAGGATTAAGGCAAGTTTGACTTGAGTGAGGACCTGGGAAGAAAGTAGCATTGTTTTGAGTTAGCTGTGGTGGTTAGAACACCAGTTATGCTTAAGGGGAGCTGTATTTTTTTTGGTGACAGTGATGGGAAACCTTTCTTCCATGTGTAGTAGGCCAAGAGATGTGCATTTTCTTTATAAACACTGGCTGTGGTGTGAGGTACTTTAAGATCATATTTAGTATGCAGCTTATGGAGTGGAACTGTCTTCACATACTCAAAGTCCATGGAAGACCTGTGGAAGCTTGTAGCTGGTAGGCTCTAAATGGCCTGCAGTACTGCTGAGGTAACCACTTTCTTCTGTGCTATAGGCCTGGAGCTGGGTCAGTGGATACCTTGAAATGGTGAGAAGGTAGAGGAGGAGATGCCCAAGTGGCTTTTGGCCAGCGTTTCTTAAATGGGAAACATCCTGCCTTTTAATCTGAATTAGTCTCAATTTTTGGCCTTCAGGCATGCTGCTAACTTTCTTTTGGGTGTTGCATGGAAGTGCTTCTGGAAATACCAGCCTGTTTGCCCTGTTAAAACTGCTATTAGTGCAGTATGGTTTGTATTCATTGGAGCAGATTCCGCTTAAGATTGTAAACCCTCTGTTTATTCGGGAAATGGAGGAGCTGCATAGCTTAGTGCAAAAAGAGAAGGAAATAAATTATGAATTAAGAAGCTGTAAGAACAGAGGTAAACATAAAAATTCAGAGATGTGTGATGCTATTGCTTTGCAGAGCACAGGCATCCATGTGTTAGCGAAGTTGCAAGCCAGAGAAGCTCCCAGCAGCACAGTGCAATGCAGCCCAAGTCAGTGCAGGCAGAACAGGCAGTGTCTGCCTGCGGATAACCCAGGCGTATCCCGGGGCTGCCTCCAGGAGCATGATCTTAGAGGTCAAATGGTGTGAAAAGATCTTACCTATTTTCACCAAAATAGAAAAACTCTGTGCCAACAAGCTTGTGTTACGTTCAGTTAGGCTTACTTGCTTTGCGAACTAAGGTTTGTAGCACAGGTACTTGTTACAGAAAGTTGGTTTTGTTTTCAGCTATTAATTGGAAAAAGTTACTGGCCTAAAGGTGCAGTTTTCTTTTGTGGTGGTGTGATTTGAAAACTGCCTGATTAATGCTTTGTTTATATCAGGTGTAAATAATTAAGGGTGTTTCAGCCTTCAGAAACTTACCATTATTTTTGCTCTCTTCAGAAAGCAGCTTGTTGTAATTCGGGATGTATTCAAATTGTTAACAAATCTAGAACGTGTTCTGAGAGACAAACAGCATAAGTGCTCAGTGTGAATATTTGATAAATATATGGAAGAGGTACAACCTGTGTGTACCCAACCACTGACACTCTGAAGTAGTTTGTATTCTTTGCAACTGCCCACTTAAACATTAAGGAAGAAACTGAAATTAATTATTGCACCATGAATGATTTTTTTCCATAGATAATTAGCAAGTAAGTCTATAGTGTCTGTGATTTGGTTTGCAGTGTGCTGGCATTTGCTGTGCTTATTACTGGTGGCTTGATGGGTCATCCTCACTTCATTTCTTTAAGTTAACCCTATGAACTTCTGAGACCTAAATATATTATATGCTGCTCTAGAGCTTGCGTGTGTGATATATGTGCTAATTATCTAGCTATGTTAATTCCTTTTTGAAAGGAAACTGTAACTGACATTGAAGAGAAGCTTTTGAATAGTGTTGATACGTTATAAATGGCATGCTTGTTGCTTGCTTTTTTATCAGACAGTGCTCCTTAATATTCTGAAGTGTTGAAAAATTTCCTTATGAACATATGTTAGTTATGCATATATAAACTTGGACATAACTCAAAAATGCTATTTTTTAGCATGTCTGTGTATGTTTTTTTTAAAGCTGGATGGAAATCTTTTATGGCTTCATGGAGGACTCCTGTGATAGCAGTGTCATGGTTTTGTTTGTGGGGTTTGGGCGGGTTTTTTTGTTCCTTTTACATAAAGGTGAATGTTGATTTATGTAATCCTATAGATGGCAATTGCAATTCAACTTTTATTTTCAAATGCAGTTCATAATTTGTTTACAGAATTGCTGCTTTCCTCTAGAGGTTGGATGTTTGATCTTAGAAAACTTGGATACAATTTTCTTACAAAGGTGCATATGTATATGTGTGTATATACAAAGGTAGGAGGAAATAAGCTGAATTGACTTAGTTTTAGCGGTGGAATCCGGTTGCAAGTCAGCAGTACTTAAAAAAATAAAAGACCATGACAGGTCATAAGGGTGCCATTTTTCTGAGCACATTTCACGTAGAGTGTGTGGTGACTTTCTTCTTTTTCCCTCTAACCAGGGACTTCAAAGGTTTGCCAAATTCTGAGTCTGTTTTGTGCAAGAGGAGAACCTGAGGATGGTGTCTCAACTTGTCTGCCCGTGGTACAGGAGCTTGATAGGGAGACAAGTGTTCTTAAAGCTTTCCTAACACTTTTAATTCATAAGCGGCTGTCTAGGAGACAACTTCTCGTTCTCTGTACAATAGTCAATGAAGATTGCAGAAGAGGTTAAGATTCTGATTTTTTTTTAAGGGGGGGCGGCGGGCAAATATTCATTGATGAAACTGTTGTAACAATGAGGTAGAAGGAAGAAGTGAGTTGCTGAAGAGGCCAGGAATGACAGACCGTGTGTTTCTCTCAACAGAGAACAGATAGCTGAGTGAAACTGAGATCAAGGTAAACTCAAAAGTGAATAAAGTGTTGACTTCTGTGCTACAGGGAGATTCAACCATACATGTCGGTGATGTCCCCGGCTCATACCAGGATAAGTTCAAATTCAAGCAGTGCGTGTTAATTTTTCATTAAAAACTAACATATTTTCTTGATACAAAGGAGACTGGGTGTAATATGCTTGAATTTAAGGGAAGCAGGGAGATAAAGGACTACTTTGAGGTCCTGAGGAGCATTTTTCTTACAAGCTGTTGAGACAGGAAATCTCAATGTTTAATGCCTCTTCTATCACAGAACCCCACTCCCAGCTGTAAATTAGGATGAAGGTGCAGTAATTCAGCCATTCCAGCTTAATTGTGCTTCTTGTGTGCATAGCAACTGAAGAATTTTGTCCAGCTGCAAGGGGGTAGCATCACAGTTTAGCTGAAAATACTTTATGCAAAGTAAGGTAGTAGATTAAACAAGATAATGCTACTGTGAAAGGTAATTTGCCCTGAGATGTCGTGCATTTAAAAGGCAAAACACTGAGGCAAAACAAATTCATTCTCATGCAAAGCACCGATGAATACAGTTCTGTGAAACAGATAATGCTTTTCTCTCTTGTACATGAACTACATTGGGCTAACTCAGTGTGCTAAGTGCTATTCTTCTGATCCTGGCTGTGTTCATGCTATTGTAGTATTTTTGGCAGCCTAATTTTCTATTGAATTTATTGAAACAAAAAAGCCTGTAGAGGAAAACACTGCAGAAGTCTTACACCAGGGTGCTTAGCTGTCAGTGAATGTATGTATTGTATCATGTGAAAGAACTGTGGAGGCTTTCTTTGCCATGTTAATGTAGTAACTTTCTGTGTCTAGAGGAAGTATTGAAACAAATGTGAGTGGTAAATGTAGAGATTCCATACAACAAAAACTGGAAGTTATTTAGTGTTCATGCAGAAAAACACACTATTAAATCAGTAAATACTGTCATGATTATGAAAGTGTTACAGTATTTAGCAGTTATCCAGTCTGAGTTAAGGTAAATAAATTTTAAAATAAAGGTAAATAAATTTAAGGTAAATATGATACTCTGAGTGAATAAGTACACCAAAAAAAAAGGTTATAAAAAAAAATACTTTGAGAGCGATTATTTTTTCTTAGCAAACTTTACATGAAATCATAGGCTTGGATTAATGAGCCGTTTTTCATTGCAACTGCCCTATCCAACACCTACTCATTAGTCAGCAGCTGAAAGTGTTAGAAGAATGCTCTACATCTGTCACTGGCAGCATTTCCTACTGAACTTGTTTCCACTGAAGCCTGGATAGAATCCATTAAAATAGAAAATAAGACAATACTGCATTTTAAATCCTAGATTCTAACCAGTCTGTCCAGAGTTTAGGTTTCTTAAAATGTCTTTTAGGTTGCCCATGTTACGAGAAAGAACACTTTGTTCTGTTGGACAGGTCTTCATTGAAATGAGACCTAAACATTTCTTGCACTGTGCTAAACTTCTCCTCTCAAAAGACCTTTACTAATGAAACATTGTATTCAGTATTTATGCATTTGAATATATGTGTTTGCTGGATAACTAGCATGCTTTCAAGGTTTTACTCTTAAATGCAATCTTTAAGTTTCATTTCTTGAAAATGACTTGTGGTCTGAGTAATAACGTCACTGCAGGAGTGAGATTGGCACACATTAGCATTTATGCAAGGCTTGGTTAAAATAATTTGTCAGTACTTGAAAAGGGCCTGTTATCTGCCCTGGGTAGTGTTTTTGTAACAGGTTGTATATTTATAATGCAGTTCTTTTTAAGGTAACTCATGATTTTTTGTGTTTTACAGCTTTCTGAACTCAGTGGATATCTAGTAACTTTTTCACCACTTAAAATCTTCTGAATATGTGCTATTGGCTGAAGAAAAATTTGGCACTGAGTCTGTGTGTGCTACAGTGACTGTGCAAATACAAGGGGATGCAGATAGAGACAAATTCATAAATGGATGTTTGCAAATTGCAATTTTAGTCATTTTTTCCTGTACTCTAGTAAGTAAATATCGATTTCTCAACATTAAAGGTAGAATACTATCTTTCTCCATGCTGCAGTCATAGGAATTCTTTAGGGAACCTAAATGATGGTTCATACCTGCTTTATTTATCCAAATGAGGTTTTTTTTTTTTCTTATCTTGATAGCTGGGTAGTAGCTTACTGCCTCTGTTTCCTTGAGGAGCATTTTTGCTTGCCTGTCCTTTGGAAATGAGCTAGAACCCTGTATGAGGTGAGGAGTTCTGTGTCCCTCCCACGGCTGTGGCTTCTCCACCAGACTGTGTAGCACCCACTGTCTTCATCCCCTAAAACTGAGTTGTTGTCCTTGAGTAACTTTCTGAACTCGTTGTTCAGGAGCTTTTCTGTAGCTTTATGTCATTTGTGAGAGTAGTAAACTTTGTTTAAAGAGGAAAAAAACTGCATGGGAGGGTAAGAAAAAATCAGTTGGTCCTACCAAGGTCCCACCAAGGAAACCTAGTTGTGTTTATTCCCATCCCTTTTCTGCATGGCTGCCTGGTGAACCAGATAATGGAACTGACCTGGCTCTTCCCAGCCTGTTTCCTTCTCATTTTAGCTCTGCTCAGTTTCCTAATCTGATTCAGCTGTGCAGCTGCTCAAGCTCAAAGGTGCGGGGCTGCAGGCGAGCAGGTGCATGTGCCTTAGGAGAGGCAGGGCTCCAAACTGAGCTCAGACTGCTGTGGAGATCTAAGCTAAGAGAAAAGCAACCTGATGATAACGTGCCTTTCCATTCGGTTAGTGGGCTCCGCCAATGCAGCTGGGGGTCTGAGGAGCACGGAAGCAGGTGGGAATGCAGGAAGTGGGCTGAAGCAGTCTGCAGATGGGCTGGCTTAGGTTGCTGAGGAATAGTGGCTCCAGTAGTCTTTAGTCACCTTCGAGTTCATGCTAAATCATGTTCCCCCTCCCCAGTCCATAAGCCCCAACTCCTCATTTATTCTGAGAGATAACCAACTTGTTTAAGGGGTATTCATGGAAATAATTAAAATCAGGTGAATTTGCCTTCTGTGATGTTGGTTCTGTCATGAGTAGTGAGAACAGTTCACAACAAAGGCAAGCTTTGTGTAGGTGAATTTGTTGCTGGGGGATTGGAGGGCAGGAGGAAGCTACTGGTGGCTTTTTTGTGTGTGTGTTTTTTTTTGTTGTTGTTGTTGTTCGTTTGTTTGGTTGTGTTTTTATGTTTTAGTTGACAACTTAAATGGAGTGTTTGTTTTGAAGGAAATACCAGATAGCCTTTAAGTATAAAGAAAATTCACCAGCTATAGCTCTGGATCCTAAACGTAACACATTTAACTATCCTGTGAACCATGGTAGGATTTTACTTCATTCCTGTTGTCAGAAAGTTTGAAGTGAGGAGCAGTGTTCGGAGGAAGCCTGTAATAGCTACAGTTTTGCTGTAGTGTCAATGTATTTTTTTTATTCATCTGTTAACTTCAGATAGCCATCTTTAGCATTAATTTTTTTATTATTATTTTGCAACAAAAGCGTCTTCATAAATTAGTTCAAATAACATCTTCTTCCTCCCATTGATGTTCATTAGCACTGTTCCATTTGGCCTAATATTCTTTCCCCTCCCACAAGTAAATCAATTCTTAATTCAATTTGCTTCTGGTGACATGTCAAATGTTTTTATGCTGAAACAAAGAACGGCTGTATAACCCTCCCTAGCGGAATGTGCCTCTTAGTCTGTATAGCTGGTGAAAAGGTACCAAATTTTGTTAATGAGCAAAAGGTTGTGTGAAGATTTGAAGTTCTCCAGCTCTACTAGTGTTTTGCAAGAAGCACACCAGGGCTATACTGAATTCTGGCTCTTTGAGCAAGTTCATGGTAAATTACTGAGTACTAGCCTTAGGTCAAAGAGTTCTGCAAAAATGAAGAAAGGTGAATGCAAAATGGATATTTCACGAGATAACTTACTTGAATGTGATCTAGTGCTCTGCCAGTACTGCTGCTAGTACTGCAGATTTATCATATACTCTTCTTAGAACAATGTAGGGGGAGTGACCTTTTGAAACCATTACAGAGTTTTTTGCAAATGAACCTCCAGCTATTCATAGAATCATAGCATGGCTTGGGTTGGAAGGGACCTCAGAGATCATCTAGTTCCAACCCCCCTGCCGTGGACAGGGCTGCCGGCCACTAGCTCACTACATCAAACTGCCCAGGAACCCATCCAGCCTGGCCTTGAACACAGCCAGGGATGGGGCAGCCACAGCTTCTCTGGGCAGCCTGTGCCAGCGCCTCACCACTCTCTCAGTGAAGAACTTCTTCCTGATGTCCAACCTAAACCTCCCCTCTTTCAGTTTAGCCCATTCCCCCTTTTCCTACCATTATCCACCTGTGCAAAAAGTCGGTCCCCCTCCTATCTGTAAGCTCCTTTCAAGAATTGGATGGCTGCAGTAAGGTCTCCCCAGAGCCTTACCTTTCCAAGCTGAACAGTCCCAACTCCCTCAACCTTTCCTCACAGGAGAGGTGCTCCAGCCCTCTGATCATTTTGGTGGCCCTCCTCTGGACCCGCTCCAACAGCTCCACATCCCCTCTGTACTGGGGGCCCCAGGCCTGGACACAGCACTCCAGGTGAGGCCTTCCAAGGGCAGAGTAGAGGGGGACGATCACCTCCCTCTCCCTGCTGGCCACCCCTCTCTTGATGCAGCCCAGGATGCCATCGGCCTTCTTGGCTGCAAGAGCGCACTGCCGGTTCATGGCCAGCTTTTCATCAGTCACAACACCCAAGGCCTTCTCCGCAGGGCTGCACTCAGTGAGTTCTTCTCCCAGTCTGTACATGCACCTGGGACTGCCCCGACCCAAGTGCAACACCTTGCACTTGGCCTTGTTGAACCTCATCAGGTTCTCGTGGGCCCACTTTCCCAGCCTGTCCTGGTCCCTCTGGATGGCATCCCTTCCTTCAGGGGTATCAACTGCACCACTCAGCCTGGCGTCATCAGCAAACTTGCTGAGGGTGCACTCGATCCCACAGTCTAAGTCGTTGATAAAGATGTTGAAGAGCACTGGTCCCAAGACAGACCCCTGGGGGACACCGCTCGTGACCAGCCTCCACCTGGACATAGAGCCATTGACTACAGCCCTTTGGCTGCGACCATCCAGCCAGTTCTTTATCCAACGAACAGTCCACCCATCAAATCCACATCTCTACAGTTTAGAGATAAGGATATGGTGCAGGACCATGTCAAAGGCCTTGCACAAGTCCAGGTAGATCCGTCGCCCTCCCTTGGTCAAAGGACTTACTTATTCAAGCTGCACTTACTTATAAAATAGAAAATGGTGCTGTAGCTAAGGTGATGCTCCCTTTTTGCTGTGTTCCAGTACAGTGGTTAAGTTGTGTACCACTGTACCAGCAGTCTTCATACCTATTTTAATCTTCATAGGGCGTTCCAAACAAACAGAAGTAGCAGTTGGCCCTTACAGCAAAAATGCAAGTTGAGTGGATGAGCTGCCTTTTAAAGATGTGGTTACCAGATGAAATGGAATTTTAAACGTAATTTCTGCTTCATCATACTGAGGCTTATCACTATAGAACCATACTTTAGGTATGGAAATGAAAAAGAATTTGCCTATAAAATTCGGCATATGAAAATACTGCAAAAAATATTGACATTCTTTTTTTTTCCTCCTTCATCCATTAAGATCTTGCAGAGCACTTTGAGGTCAATCTTGGTTTTGTTAAAGGCCTATCTCTGTGATAGACTTCATTTTATAGGACTAAAGCCTCATATCTAAGGCATACCCAAGGAATATATGAATAATAAACAGACATTTTTGAGACTACACTTGCTGTGTTTTTGCCTAGACAAGTGATCTGGATCTCTGCAGGCTTAAAAATGTATCAGAAGTTTGTGTGTTCCATGAACTGCATGATCAACTACATTTAGCACTCATTATGTTTGGACGTTTCTAAATTGGAGGGAAAGTTTGCAGTCTTTGTTTCACGATGCTTATTGTGAAAGGATTTTGTTTAATATCTAACTTAATCTTCCTCGATGTAGGAGGAATTTCCTGTTAGTAGTGAATGTAGAAAAACTAATTCCCTCCATCTCCATAATTAATTCCTAAAACACTTGGTTATTCTGTCTAGTCATTTTTACTCCCCCACTCTCCCAAAAAAAAAAAAACATTTACA
>VXAV01006100.1:276495-287179 GCA_013399715.1 Alectura lathami | reverse complement strand
GCGGAGGCTGAGGACGCACGCAGGCACTGCGCGCCCTGCTGAAAGCAGGTTTTGCTGCTTTCTGCTGCAACGCTCCCTCCCATCCCCCTTTCAGCAAGCGCTGATGTCAAAGGATGTGAAGTCACTACCCCAGAAAGGTACCGAGGGGGGCAGGGAAGAGCCGAGTTACCGGCATGCAGTGCCTATAGAATGGGGGCAGGCGCTGGGTGTGCTTCAGGGCTGCCCTGTGTGCATCGCTCGCGCGAGCGGAACGGAACGCAACGCCTTCCACACGCACTGCAGCTTGTGGAAGAACTGGCGGTTGCTGGGGAGGCGGGGGGGGAGATGTGACATTTATTATGAAAATAGCCTTTATGCATTCAGAAAGCATTTCCTAGAAGAGATGCGGTCCAGCCCTCCCAAGCAAGCTCTTATGTGCCAATTGGCTTGTGCAGTGTTGAATGTTAAATTTATTCACAGAACATGTTCTCTTGGATTTATAGAATTACTGTGTTACAAATTACGTTTTATGTCGTTAATTAGGAAAATACATTTTCGTATGACACTTCTTCATGATGCTGTCTTTTGTTTTATTTTTGCAGTTAGTGAAATTTTGCATTGCTGTGTGTCTCTTTGTATGCTTAAGTGGCTATAAACAAGCTCCTTAACCAACCGAAGCATTTTGTTTGTTTTCCTCCAATTGGCCTTGTTTTAAAACTTTTAGTGGAAACAGCATTTATTAGATGAGATCAGCACACACTGAACAATGGCACTTACATGCAAGAAACACAGCTGATCCTGTTCTTGATTACCTTTTGCTTCTCAGTGTTCTCTGGCATAGACTAGCTGTTAGTACTGGGAAAAAAAAAAAATTCTTATGAATATTCCATATGCTGAAAATATTTTGCCTTGGAAGCTTATTTTTTAATCAAACATTGTTCAGAAGCTTACTCCTCTAAGCAGTAGCAGTTATCGTCATATATGGAGAAATCATGATTTCTCCTTACCTATAAAAGACCTTTATACTTCTTTGTCTGAAGTGAGACTGGATGTGTTCTAGAAGACTCTAATTCTGGTCTGTGAGTGGGGGGAAATGTGGTAAAAATGCCTTGACTTAGAATAAGGGCTTTGCTTGTTGTCAAGGGGATATAACTGTGGCTGCCTGATCTATAGACAGGTCTTTGCTTTCAGTCTGCACAAATCACCTTAATTTTCTGGTATATGCTGCCTTTCGGAAGGGTAGAAGCCCCATCTTTTAAAAGTGCATGTCTGTTTTAGGAAAAAAAAACGAACAAAGTTTGGAAGCAGAATTGTGAAATATTATAATGCTGAGCTTTAATAATCCTTTGTTAATATGATAAAGGGGTTCATGTCGGTGAACCTATTATCCCTCCTGTTGCTCAGATCAAATATGTAATTGTGGAAATGCATTTTAAGTAGCTTCTGAAATTTACTTTGCTAAACCCCAAACTTTTTTGGTGCATGTGATAATATACTAATAAGGTTGAGGTTAAGGGTTGTGTTATTAGGTTTGCGATTTTTCTTGGTTTTGTTTTATTAATGAGTTACAAGTCAATGTTCTTGTAAGCAATTAAGAAAGAACTATGAGATTACTTTGCATTTTCAGGTGGTAGGGAATTAGGTGAGTGTCTGGTTTTATAGCCCAGAGGAGTTCCTTTGGACGTGATGGGGAGCAGGGAGGGGAATGTCTCTTCCATATACACACACAAGTTGCTTTATTAATTTGTGTACCTCGTGTCACTAGCTGCTCTAACGGAACCAGTACTGATTTGCCTCCATAATGAAGCCTAACAGAACAGTATGTGTAAAATTAATAGTTATAATGAGCTGATAACTCTGAAGCCTAAAGACGAAGATTTGCTGTTTGCCCCAATCTATGCTGCTTTTACAGTTGTCCTTTTACATCATCTTTTGCAGTATTGGGTTCATTTCCTACTAGAATTACTCTCCTTTGCAGCTGTAAGCGTGAAAACTTCAGCTTTTTTTTTTAAAAAAAGTCTGATCTACTTTGCAGTAGGCAAAATACTGTGGACCAGTTTCATATAGCCTTTAAAATACAATACACCATCTCAAACTTACATTTTATCCTTATTTTATAAGGATAAGCTACCATATTTGTTTGTAGTCTTATTTTGACTTTTAAAAAGGGAATTGTGAGGCAGATTATCAGGACTTAATTGAAAGTAGAAACTGTGATCTTGCTTTTAAAGTTACTTCTAAGACAATTTCTTTACCTGGATCATATGATGTATGTAAAGTTTAGAAAATAAAAAAGCAGTCTGGTTTGGCAAGAGATGGAAACCTGCTCCTATTCCTCCTTCCCTCTCTAACCCCAGAGATCTTTACAGTCTGGGTTACTTACAGCTTTGCCAAAACACAGTTGGAAAACTCAGTACAGGATTCGTTTAAAAATGATGTCTAGAGCCCTGTGAATAGGGAATAAGGTGTCAAAATATTGCTTGTTCTCACTGGGAGAGCAAGAGGGATTTGTAGAGTAGGTGTCGTGGCCCTGAGTACCTTGTCTCCGTGCAGTTCTTTGTCTGCTTGTGCTCAGGATCAGCTTTTGAGGCAGACTGCCATGGAGGGAGCTGTGAGAAGCCTTGTCGGGCCTCATCCTTCACTCAGGAGCTGTCTTTAAGCTCAGGCCCTTGGCCTTGGTCATTGCCTCATCTAGGTTGCAGCTGCATCTCTGGCAGTGCACCTCAGCTATCTGTATCCTGATGTGTTGACCAGCTGGCTTGATGTGCCAAGTGACGTGGACTCGTTCAGCAGCACCGGGCAGTTGGCTGACCCTGACCGCTGTCACTAGATGTGTTCTCCTTTCCTGGTTTGCTACCTCGAGGCTTTGCCCTTTGTCGCAGTCAGACTGCTGGCACTTGTTTGAGACCAATGTGTAGAAATCAGGTCTGCAGAAAATGACTTTGGACCTGCTGCTGGAAAACACCAAGCACAAGAAGAGTCCAATCCACAGTGAATGCAAGTGGCGTGCAGCCACTGCCGAGTTATTTGCTCAGCTGAAAGCACGGGCGGCTCAGGAAGGGTGTTTGGCCTCCTGGGGTAGTGAGCCCTTGGTCATTCCACCCGCAGCAGGCTTTGCAGAAGATCCCAATTGCGCTGTTGCTGCATTAATCGTTCTAGAGTACAAAGATAGCTCATAATGGTCAGCTGAACTGCTTGTCATTGGTGAGCACAGTGAGCTGAAAGCTTACCTTGTCCTGGAACAAACTAAAGCATGCAAGAAAATCACCGTTTCACTCTGAGCAGCCCTTATGGGTATGGAGTAACTGCTGTGCTTCGTGACCCTGAGTAGGGACGTGTGCGTGCCGAGAAACAAGTGAAGGCACAGTAGGTAAAGCAGCTGGTATTGGGATATCTCCATGTGTTTAGGCAGGTCACCAGCTACGGAAGTGGCATGAGGACAGCAGAGGAGAGGGTGCAAGAGGAAGCAGAGCAGAACGGTGTTCTCCAGATGCTTCTTTCTCTGTACGGAGCCCTTCTGGCAGCTAAATCCCTAAGTTGATGGGAGTGCATTTAGGGCCCTGCTCCAACTAACTGAGACAAGGCCTGGGGAAGGAATCTGGCCTCCTGATTTCCTTCACAGTGCTTCAGATGAAGAAAGCAGCTGTAAGCACAGCAGAGATTAGGACAAACAGTTAACATTTGTTAGTGTTCCCAGTTCGTATTTACTGCTGTGACTTGTCTTGCTGAAAGCTGAAGTATAGCTTGCAGTTAGAAGAAAAATGATCTTGATTCGTTATTCAGGCAGATAATAAATGTTTGTTCATTTGAGAGAAGGGCACAAATTTTTCATTGGGAACACAGTTGTCTGAGAAGTCTCTTAATCGTCTTTTATCAGTAGCATGGAAGTAGCCCAAATGCCACCGTTTTCATGAACTCAAGATGTGGGCAGATACTTGAACAAAATATTGGTAAAACTGGTAATGTTACCTGCTCATGCTTTTCCAAAATGTTTTTCAAGATATTTTGCAAGACATGGTGAAAGTTGTGTGGGAAGGAGGATGAGGCCTCCCTGACCCTGTCAGCTCACAGTGAGGCTTCCTGTAGGCCATAACCTGTTTGTCTCAAGTATTCCCTTGTCCATTCTTCTCTGCCTTCCAGAGGAGCAAAAAAAAATTGAATTTTTGATGAACTCAACTTTGTCATGATTTAACTGAATTCAGATTTTTGTGGAAAATGTGTTTTTATTTTTAATGAAGATAATGTTAACTTTGCCTGTTCTATACATGTGTTCCTTGTGATCTTGAACAAGGGATTGTGGAAGGTAATTTATATTTTATCTTCGCATAATGCTCTTCTGCAGGATATAACCAAACATACAAGTGGTAGCATTCTCCTCACATAAATATCTGAGGATTTGGATAGAAATTTGCATTCTTGTGGAAGCTGCTGGTTCTGTTGGGTTTGGTATTAGCACAGCATCAAGCACCTGTTGGTGGTGGTTTCTCTGAGCCTGGGCCACCTTAGGTGACCTTGCACCATAAACTGATGTCAGCTTCTCAAAGCAACCAGCTGCGCTCTGGCTGTTATAAGGTGCATTTCTATTTTGTATTTCATATTTGATTATGACAGGTCAGGTCCCTTTGAGAGTGACTAAACAGCTACATCATGCATTTAAACCTGAAGTGTGCAATTTTTCTTAGAGGGGAGAAGCTCAGTACTTCCACTTAAACAGACAAAAAAGAAATAGCATTTTTTTTTCTTGAAAAAGAATTGGCCTATAGATACTTGCTTAACAATACTTCCTGAAATATCATGAAGGCTTTTACTTCTCAGGAATTGTTTCTGAGCTTTAAAAAAAAAATCCATTTTGTAATTAATTAAATGGAAGCAGAGGCCAAAGCTCACACTTCAGTAGTCATGCAGACCAAATTCAGCATGCAGAGCAGCAGCCGTTGATCTCACAATGTACAAAAGGAGGCTGAGAGAAGTGGGTTTGCTGGGGAACGAAAAGCTGAAGGGTGGTCTTTTCTTCAACTGGCAGGAGGGTGTGGAAACTGAGCCGGGTGCTTCTCAGGGGTGCACGGTGCCTGCAGAGAGGTGACTGTTACGAGTTGCAATGCAGGAGATTGCAACTGAATACAGGGAGAAGAAATTTTCACTGTGAAAGTGTTTAAACATGAGAACAAGACCTCAAAGGGGGCTGTGAAATCTCTGCGTAAAACTTGGCAGGACAACACGAGCGGCTCCGTTGTGTAGTTCAGTGCCTGGAGTGGGGGATCGGACTAGCAGAAAGGAGGTGGCCACTTGAGGTGGAAATTGCAAAGAATTACAGAATTGCAATACATGTGGGACTGAAAATGACTGGTTGTACTGTCACTTTGTGTTGTTTTTTTTTTTTTTAAATATGCTTTTTACAATTCAAAGATCAGTATTTCTGGTTGTTTTTTCCCTTCAGGTACTGAAGCAGAGTACCTAATGTGTTTGGTACCAACATACCTATTAGCACTTCTGCACCTGTAGTAACTCTCAATGTTGAGTGCTACTTTCATGCAAACTGTTGCGATGTATTATGATTCTCACTGTTTTTGCAAACTGTTAAAGATAGGATAACTGAAACTGCCTGTGGAATTAAAAATAGCACACAAACACAGTTTGGTTTGTTTCTTAATGCTCTGTTAGCAGCTCAGCGGTAGTCTAAAGGTTATGTGGCAGGTATGTGTTTCTGGAGAACATCCATAACTAAAATACCTTTTGAGTAAGCTAGAGCTCATAAACATGCACAGTCAGCTGGCTCACTCACACTTCTTCACATTTATCAGCTTTTGGAAATATGTAATAAATTGTATTAATTCACTGAGTGTTGTGAAATCTTTCTGTAGCTCTTAACAAGCTTCAAGGTGACAATGAGTATATTGCATTAACAAACAGTGGCCTCACTCAGTATTCATCTTCTGTGGTGTTTATGGAATCGTTGAACAGGATAAATTCTTCCGCAGACCCATATAACATGTTTCTGGTAATCTTCCTGCATTATAAAAATAACCTACTTTATAATACTTTCCAAGAACTTGTAAAGGAAAAGAGGCTTGAAATTTATCATGTGATCACTTCTTTTTGTATTAATGCTTTATTATAGTCTGAAGCTGGGCTATATTGATTATGAAAGCATATGTAAAAATCTCAGTGTCACCTTTCATACTACCTTCTGGTGCTATTGTATCCTGCAGTGGAAAATGAAAGTGTTTTATTCCCAGTGTATTTCCTGTGTAATGGTGATTTTTCAGCTTCACACACTCTTTGTATTTTCCACATGAGTATTTTTAAGGATGATGAACTTATCTGGTTTGAGCATGTATGTTTATTCAAATACTAATTTAATCCTTCAACACATTTAAATTTAGTGAACATTTAAGGTACAATGAGTCTTAGGCAGAAGTAAGTAAAATATTAGAAAGGTACGTAGAACAAACCTCTTAATCATTTTGGACAGAGATGCTTCCATCACACTAATGAACCATTGTAATTATTGCAGTCAATTTGAAATACAAACTGACAGCTACTTCTGAAACTGAAGGTAAGTTTTCAGTTCTGTGGAAACATTCCTGTGCAAATCTTCCTGCAAATCTTCTCCCCTGCTAAATTCAGTTAATGGGGACTTCCCATGGTCAGAAAATGTGTGCTGGCCTTTTTGTGGGTCATAAATGTTGTTGGTTTGGATCATAGAATCATAGAATGGCTTGGGTTGGAAGGGACCTCAGAGATCATCTAGTTCCAACCCCCCTGCCGTGGACAGGGCTGCCAGCCACTAGCTCACTAGATCAAACTGTCCAGGAACCCATCCAGCCTGGCCTTGAACACAGCCAGGGATGGGGCAGCCACAGCTTCTCTGGGCAGCCTGTTCCAGCACCTCACCACTCTCAGTGAAGAATTTCTTCCTGATGTCCAACCTAAACCTCCCGTCTTTCAGTTTTAGCCCATTCCCCCTTTTCCTACCATTATCCACCCGTGCAAAAAGTCGGTCCCCCTCCTGTCTGTAAGCTGCTTTCAAGTATTGGAAGGCCGCAATGAGGTCTCCCCGGAGCCTTCTCTGTTCCAAGCTGAACAATCCCAACTCCCTCAACCTTTCCTCATAGGAGAGGTGCTCCAGCCCTCTGATCATTTCGGTGGCCCTCCTCTGGCTGCAAGAGCACACTGCCGGCTCATGGCCAGCTTTCTGTCAATCACAATGCCCAAGTCCTTCTCCACAGGACTGCTCTCAAGGAGTTGTTCTCCCAGTCTGTACGCATACCTGGGATAAAATGGGTAAATCTCAGGTGAGGGTTAAAAGGAAACAAAAATGCTTGTTCTTCCCTTTTCTCCCATAGGGAGCCAACTACAACATGATCTCAAGGTTTGAGCACAGGCAGCTTGCTTGGGCCGATGGCCATGCCTTCTTGCTGAGCCACCCAGGCTGCTGATGTTCCTCCTGACTTCTGGCGTTTGTAGTCATCCTTCATGCCAGGTTTCCTGTACCCTCATAGCAAGTTCTTTGCCTGTGCTGCTCTCTAGCATTGGGTAACACTGTATTGTTAGCTTTGAAACCCAGCTAGCATTCCTTCCGAAAAGTGTTGCTTTGAAAGGGAGAGCAAGACCATTTCCTCGAGAACAAGCAGCCGTTCTGTTCTTAACAAACTTAGGTCTCATACCTGTAAGATGCTGCAGAGCGTACTGAAGAGTTTCATCAGTTAGTATTAGATGAGGTGAAATACCAGTCTTCGGGTAATTTAATGACTGTTACTGTATTGCTTCTTGTGATGGTTTTGCTAGGTTTTTAGAAGGACAACCCACCATAACCATAGTACATAGCTTGACACAGAGCAGTGTGGTGTTTTTTTTAAGCTGGTGTTTCCTGAAGCAACTCATGGGACACATTTTTGATACTTGACCAAGAGCAGGTTTAAAGGAGGTTCATTATTTATCACTCCTGCTGGGTTTAACATGATGACATGCTTATTAACTCTTGACTCTGTATCAGAGGATGTATTTTACCTTGTTACTGCTCTTTCTCTGTGTATCTTGCACTTCTGTTGCTCCTGCTGCTGCCTTTTTTTTTTTTCTTAGTATTTGCCTAAATCTTTTGGCCATCTGAAGTGTTTACGTACAAATTCAGCTGCTGGAAACAAGGATATTAAGTGTTCATACTGCCTTTAAAACTTCTAAGGGTACAGCTCTGAAAAGTCTTTGGAGGAGTCTTTGTGCTGGAGTAAAAACTCTGTTAAATTAGAGGAAGGTAGAGTCACCTGGAGTTTTTGTTGTTTTTATTGAGTCACGGTGTAATTTGTGCACCATTCACAGGAAGTAGAATTGTATCAGTTTAAGTGCATATTGTCCTCAATTTTTATTCAGACATCAAAATTCTTCTGTTTGCTGATTATTGCTATGATTATTATACATTTTAAGATTAAAATTCAATGTCATTCTTTCTGAAGAAAATGTTTATCCCTTTTTCTGTTCAAAGCGTTTAATAATGAATTTTGACTTCTGTAGAGTCAGCTAATTCTCTGTCAGTTCAGTTAGTTACTGAAGCAGTGCTGTAGACCATGTAGATTAAGTGGGTACCAGCAATGATTCATAAATGCAGACATACTTGCAGCTGTGCAGACAAGATGGTCCTCTTGCAGCAGTGGCCTTTGCATTTGAACCTTTGTCTGACCTGTGTGACCTCTACCAGGGCGAGTACAATGTTGTCAGCAGACAGCCTGTGCTTGGCTTCTGTTTAAAGGCCACACAGCCGAGTTAAGCGATGCTCCGAATGTGTGCTATTTCAAAGCCAAATCTGCACCTCTCAATTCCACTTTATGCGCATGCAGGGTGTGCAGCACCATTTATGCTGTTGCTTGCCAATTACGTTTTCTTTCTTTAAATGCAGTTAAAATGGGGGGGGGCTGACTCTTAACCCTTATCAGTAAAAGTGCAAGTGACAGCTTTGTCAGGTTTCCGTGCTTCAGTTCTCGTCATTCTCTGATATATGTCTGCATTTTATGAAGTAAATATTTTCCTTGGAAGTTAAAGATGAAATATGAAACCTAAAAGATGCAAAAACTAAGTTTAAATATTTATTTATTTTGAAATACTCTAGTTGTTTGTAGCAGTCTGCTACTTGGGAAAATGTTTCCAATTTTAATCAGTTTTATGGAACTTTTTTTTGTTTTACATTTTTTGGATTCCAGCTACCAGCTGTGTGTTTTCACACAACCTCAAAACCAAATTCTCATCTTGCTTTTCTGTTTAAAGTGAAAGCATATCAATGTCAGTGCTGTTTCAAAGGTGCCTTCTGTTCATTCACATACTGGAAAGAAAATTTGAGCAAAATGAGCAGCGCTTGACCTTTCATAAACAGATCGAGGGAGAAAAAGTGTGTTATCTCTTCTTCAAGGTGTAATGAGCCTTCCTTCAAAGACGTGCTCCAAATGAACTCTAAGTAGCCGTGAGACTAGAGTGTTCCTTACAACCTTTTCCCAGAACACTTTATCTTTGGCTTCTACTAACATGCAGCTTACTGTAGAAAGTATCCCTGAATTCAGAATCAGGTGCACAGGTGGTTTTTGTTTGTTGCTTTGGTTGGTTGATTTTTGTTTTTGTTTTTTCATGGTTTTGTTTTATTTTGAGGACTGCTATTTGTTTGCATGGTATAAAAAAAAAAAAAGTTTTGTTCTTGTTCCAATAGACTGACCTTTGAATCAGAGTAAACACATTCTCTAAAGTAAAGTTTTGAGCTATACTCTACTGCCCAACTCTTCTCGTTCCCTCTTACTAGAAATTCAGTATTCATTAAAGTAGCTTAAGGGTTAACAAATGCTAAAGCTTATTTCAAATAGAATAAATTAAACTGTTTTTATTGCTCATTAAATCTTCTAATTAAAAAGGTAGTACCTAAAAATAGCCTTAATTATTATTTTGGGAAATCTGGGAGTGAGGAGGTGTTCATAAACATCCAGGATTTCTGGCTGTGCAGTAGTGGGTCAGTCTAGGACTCACAGCCAATAAAGCCAAGTGATTTGTTTGTGCCTCTTGTTGGAAGCTCCGATGTAAACGTATTACACAGTGAAATTCTGCACTCTCCCTGCTACGTGAGAGTGGTGGAAATTTGCTGCATGTTATCAGCAGAATGTCAGCCTTTCTGGCAGGAAAGCAGCGTGCTCTGTTAAGGATAGTGTTGCTAACGGGTACAAGTTCTGTTCTTCCTAGAATTCCTTTGCCAGACTGAGCACTAGTTTGACCAGAGACTGAGGACATTTGAAGCAAACACCGTATTTGTCTGAAAACATGCACGTGAAGAAAATAATGTTGGTGTGCAGTAGTAACTTCTGGACTGAGTTAAATGGAACATTCTTAAGCACCAAATTCCTAACAAAATGTGCAGGTGTATTTACGTCTTCAGGATCTGACTCTAATCTTAAAACATGGTAATGTTGAAACCGTGTATTTCAGTACATTTTGGAATGGGCATAACTCATGTAAGAGCCAATTCAGACTTCCTTTGCTAAAACATGGATTTTAGTTTCCAGCAGGGAACTGCTAGTTACTGTTGTTAGTACTGAAGTAATTGTTGTTAGCGCTTTGCATGGCAAGCAGTGGCTGCTGAGCAAGTCACTGACCTAGATCTGGTGTTACTTCTTTCCAAAATATTGCTGCTATCCTGCCTGACCATTTATTTTACCTGAGCTGTATCACACCAGGTTCC
>VXAV01006100.1:242815-261788 GCA_013399715.1 Alectura lathami | reverse complement strand
GCTGTCATTTCCAGAGAACTGAGGCTGCTGTGGACTCATTAAATCTGCACTAAGCCGTTGTAGGTAAGGGTACTCTTGAGAATGTGTGCTAAATTTATCCCAAAAATCGTGTAGGTTTTTTTTAGCCAACAAATGTGCTTTACTACGATTATATGTATTTTACGTATTGATATAATTGTGATTATGTCTAACTGTGTATTTTTACTACATTAAAAAAAATGAAGCAATATATGCAATCTGTGATGAGGTGATTAACCCAAAGAGGACCTCTTAGAGAAGTGTTCTGTGTCAAAATTTGTTACATTGGAAGTACCTATGATGATTAATGCACAATCTGCAAGAGCACAGTCAGCACTCATCTTCCCTCTAAAACATTTTTGACCTTGAGATATGAGAGGCTAATATTTACTTTTACTTAGGCTCTTTTTTCCTGTTAAGACTTTAAAGGATTTGTGTCTCTATTAGGGACTTTGGAACAATGTTCATTTTAAAGGGGCTTGTGGGAAGTACTACTTCCATTCATGCACATTACAAATGTGCATCTGGGCAAGCACTTGGAAGCACAAAAATGGTTTATATCTGTGTGTGTACACACACATTGAAAAATCTGTGTAGTCTGCTCTGCCTCCGTGAGGGTGCTGAACCCTGTTCATGGGTTAGAGAGATCAGCTGAGGTGAAAGATCAGACCGGGCGTTTTTCCCCCCTCGACACCCTGGTAGTGTCAGGTTAGGTGCGCATGGGTTAAGAGAAGAGCGCTAACAGGGGGCGGGGAAGGTTTGGAAATATTTCCACATATGTTCACTGAAGGTGTGAAATGAAGCCGGCAATAACTTACAGAACAAGTGGAGGTAATCTTTGGTTTGTGTATCTGGTTCTGACTTCTGCTTTTGAAGGTTGTGAGGTCTTTTCAGGTGTAAATATATAAATGTTTGTCTAAACATTTTACATGTGTTTGTTTGGGCTTCTGAAATGTGTGTTTATATGTGTGTGCATGAAGAGATGGGAGAGCTCATCCCATCAGTAAGTTTGTGCTTTAAAGAGTACTGCATGGAAAAGTGCTCTCCATCTTTAAAATCTTTAAAGAAAAATAATGTACCTTATTTTTGTTTAAATTACTGGGTTAGAGCTTGCATTTTTGCAAATACTAACTAAATGTTATGTTAAGAATTCTCCATTCAAACCATATTTGAAATTTTTTTTATTTGTTCACTTGTTTCAAAGTTCTCAAAGACGCATGTGGTTTCAGTTTGCAGTTAACATGTTTCGAACATTACCACCATCTTCGAATCCAACGGGAGCAGAATTTGATCCAGAGGAAGATGAACCAACTTTAGAGGCTGCATGGCCTCATCTACAGGTACCTAATGAAGAATGGGAAGTTGTGTGACAGAATTTAGACATTAAAATCATTGTTTATTGACTCAAAGTGATACAGGTCGTGTTTATCTCCTGAAGTCAGTTACATTTCTCTGCAATGTTGAAATACCTCTTGAATTTGATAATCTTTTTGAAAGATGTCAGTCAGTATATTGGAGGTTAAAGGCTTGATATTGCTTGTGGTTTGGATGTAACTGCTGTGATTTTAAATGAGCTTCAGTTTGTCACTAGATGCTTTGATCTGACTGGCACAGCTGTAGCTTTGAGGGGTGCTGTGACACACAAAGGAGGAGAGCAGAGTTTTCAAAACACGTACTTCTGGGCATGTTGAATATTCCATTATTATATGTCACATGAATAAAATCTGTCAGTGGAGCTCAGTGACACAGATAAACCATGCAATTTAAAGAACCTTAAGTTCTCATACGAAATAAAAGCATATTGCGTTGGGAGAGCAGGAGCAAAGCTTTTGCAGCATGCTGTGTAAATAAAAGAAAGTATGCTATACAAATATAAATAAAAACATAATGTTGTTCTGAGCAACTAATTAGTAATTTTGATAATGTACTGTTTATAAAACTTTTGTGTTTAGAAGACTAATAGTATTTTTTGTTGGACTTTTTTTCAGCTTGTTTATGAATTTTTCTTAAGGTTTTTAGAATCTCCAGATTTCCAACCTAATATAGCTAAGAAATATATTGATCAGAAGTTTGTATTACAGGTAAGGCAAAAATAGTTTTTATCCTCTACCTCTAAATCCGTATTACCTTACAATGCATTAGACTCAACTAAAGTGTATCTCTTTCCCTCTTTGCAGCTTTTAGAGCTCTTTGACAGTGAAGATCCTCGGGAAAGAGATTTTCTTAAAACAACTCTTCACAGAATATATGGGAAATTCTTAGGCCTGAGAGCTTACATCCGGAAACAAATTAATAATATATTTTATAGGTATGTCAACAGCTTTGCTTGTGATGTGTTTGATCAGATAGGCAAGTAAACATGCTCTAAGACACTGCTAGCAGTCTTAATTCTCAGTAGCTTTATACCTGATATAGTTACATCTAACAGTAATACTAACCTGAAAGATTTAAATTAGAGTGGTCTTGTGTACAGCATAAATCTGGCAGCTGAGATTTGAATTTCTGTTATTTGATGGGTGGTTTAGTATCTCATCTATGAGGCTTTTTTCTTATTGGGTAGTAGTATTCATACTATAATAGCACTTTAATAAAATGTGGTTCTTTGTAATGCAGAAATTGCAACCCAAATGGAGTGACTGAGAGAATTTGCTTGAAGGAACATATTTACTGCCTTTTCTTTCCTCAGATCTAAGATGTTCCATTTGGGGTTGGTGGAAATTTTTTTAAATTGTTGTAGAATACAATGTAGTTACTATACCTGATCCAAAAATGTGACAAGAAGAGAAATTAATCCTCATTCTTATCAAAGGGGCTTAGAAGTCTGTTTTAACTGCTATTTCATCAGGTGTGAAGGCAAGATCATGCTCTCTCCTTTGATCTTCTAGCTTCTGTACACTTCTCTTTTCTACAAATCATTATATCAGTTTTTACGCTTCTTCCATCACGCTTCCCTTTTTCTCTGCCACTGTTTTCTACCCCAAAATGAATGCTTTTTGCTACTTTTAAGAAAATAGCAAAGCACTACCACATGCTGGGTGCTGTTTTATGAATGGCATCCAGCAGTACCAGCTGTAGAGGGAGGTAATCTTCTGTTTGTGGTAACAAGTGAGCCTTCAGAAGAGGTGCGGAGGAAGGAGCTACTTTAAAATAATGAGTCTTCACTCTCCTGCAGGCAACAGCTCTTGACTAGCCATGTCTAGAGCCAGTATGTCCTATGGAAAAAATACACGTAAACCTTTCAAACACAGTAGTAAACATTTTTCCACATCCATAGATTTTGTTAAACTTTTTCCAAAATGAAAAGTTTTGTATCTGAACCAAATGGTGCAACAAGATCACAGCCCACTGTAGTTCATTTCTGAACTATGTTTTTACTTGCTGCTATGTACACTTCACTTTCAACAGTAGTGGAGGCAGTCTTCAAACGCAGATAGTTCTGGTGCATGGCTTTTGAGAGACTGAAGTGCTCTAGTCATTAAATTGACTTTAATGGTTTTTACAAAACCTCGCTTATTTCTGTAATCTTTTGGGGCTGTAAGTTGAAACTTTTTTGTGTTCAAAAGTAAAGCAGTGAATATGAGTATCAGGGAGGAAAGTATTTTGAACTCTGCCTTGAATTAGTGGAATTATGCATAACAAACTCTTAAAGTATATGTAGAGTTTTTCAGAATATTTCCTTTTCTTGTACTTTTTCCTGTAAGTCTTCCTACATACACTTAGTAAGAAAGAGAAGTGTGTGGTCAAGTGTGAAGTCTTCTAGTCACTGACCAGAATTACACTAATTCTGTCCCCATTGTATGTTAATCTTATTTTTTCTTATGTAAAATGTATATTTTTTCAATTAAGCTATGTTCCTGCTTGTTTTTAAGATTTTCATATGTCTTTTAGTTTTGCTTGAAATTGTTGTCCTAAATTACATGTAGATGATATTTAAGGAGGAAGAAAAAAGTCCTGTCAAACATTCTGGATTAAAAGTAGCTGTTAGTATGTTGGTATATGACCAGTTTTCAAATAGAAGATCATTTTCCAATAAGAGAAATTAATAAAATCTTAAGTGAAAATGTTCATAATTTGCAGAATACCTGAAGTTATGCCTAGAAGTTTCTCAATAAATTTACTCACAGGCAATTGGCAGATGTAAGAGAGGTGATTGCAAAGTAAATTACAGTGTTCTGTCAAAAGAAAATTCAGGAAAACTTGAGTTCCTCCGTTTATTACCAAGCCTTTCTGTGTACGGGAGTCCGTAACACCAGATAGCTTTTGAACAGAGATTTTGTGATTTGCGTGAGCAAATGCAAGAGCAAATTGCAAGCACATGCAAGATTTGTGCTTGCATGTGCTGTAGAAGGCTGAGTCATGGCAGCTGATGATGCCAGATGCTCTGTTATTTTAAAGTGTTGTTTGCTGTGTTCAGTTTTGCATTATTGAGATGGCATAGAGTATGGTGATTGGAGGGGGAACTCATATGCATGCACTATTGTTCAATGTGGATGAAAAGAGCAAGTGTGAAGGTTGAAAGCAACTTGATGTGCTCTTGATTCACTTCTGTGTGAAGCGTGCGTGTCTTCAATAGAACAGGACCTTCCAGAACACAGAAATGTGTCTGTCTTTTAGAAAAGTTTCTAAGACTTAAACTGTTTTGGTGAACTCAATGAAGTTTCTTTTCTACTGAGTGACAAAAACCTGAGAGGTCAAGACTACCTGTAATGTTAGATGGTAATCTCGGTGGTAGGTCTGTATCTCTGTTCAGCAGTTACTGAGTGAAGCTTTTCATTTATTTAGGTTTATTTATGAAACAGAACATCACAATGGCATAGCAGAATTACTGGAAATACTGGGAAGGTAAGTTGTAGGCTTTGTCTAATTAAGCTTGCTTGGTCTTTAGAGAAGACTTCAAACATTGAGTTGGGGATTGCGAATTGTTATGAGACAAGTTTAAAATAGCTTTCTTGCATGTGGAAAAGCTGTAACTAAGAATAGATCTTGTTTGAGTGCAGAAACAGAGCAAAAACTTAAACTGCATAGCAACGTTTTTGGGGTGTGAAAATTTTATGTCATGTTTCTAAGTCTAACTTTGCAGATTAGGTTCCATATAATTAAGATTTGTTGCAATGCAGCTATAATTAACATGTAACTAGTTTAAATTTGTTTAAAATCTTTCCTGCCCTGGGGAGCCTGGAACTGGACCCAGCACTCCAGACATATCTCAGCAGTGCTGAGCAGAGGGGAAGGATTACTTCCTCCAACCTGCCAGCAACTCTGTTCCAAATGCAGCCCAGGCTGCTGTTAAAATTGGAAAGATGTTTTAATTTTCTAGGTGTACATGTCTGCCCAGAACAGTTAGATCATTTTCAATGACCTGCTCTTTACTGTGAGAGTGGTGAGGCACAGGCTGCCCAGAGAAGCTGTGGCTGCTCCATCCCTGGACGTGCTCAGGGCCTGGATGGAGCCTGGGCAGCCTGATCCAGTTGGGGGTGTCCTTGACCATGGCAGGGGCTTGGAACTGGATGGGCTTTAGGGTCCTTTCTAACACAAACCGTTCTATGTTCCAGTGATCTCCAGGGGTTAGAATTCTGTCATTGCATCTACACACTGTAAAGTAATGAAGTAATAATACTAATAAAGATATAGAATCATAGAATGCCTTGGGTTGGAAGGGACCTGAAAGATCATCTGAATCTACTAAATTATTACTTACGTCACCAGCATTTTCACTTCAGGCTTTTAAGGTTGGCTTTGAGTTTTAAAATTGTAAAAACAAAGTATTTCTTTGAATCTATAATTTTTCTGTGGCATTGTTTTCCAGGAGATCTTAAAATATATATGAAATCAAGGGTTTTGGTACATCCTGTACAGTAGTGCAGATTTTGAGTAATAGCTGACTTATATTTTTAAACTTCTTTCCCTGCCAGCATAATTAATGGATTTGCCTTACCATTAAAAGAAGAGCACAAAATATTCTTATTGAAGGTTTTGTTACCACTGCACAAAGTGAAATCACTCAGTGTTTACCATCCACAGGTAAGTTGTTTGGTGCTTTTTTTAGTATGAGAAAAAGTGCAAAGGTCTGCTATGATGGCTGCCTGCTTTTGTAACCTTCCTGAGATGAATTCATCTTCATCTGTTCCTCTTACTTCACAAACTTATTCTTCTAAACCTTCAGATTACCTGCATTCCTGTCAACAAAAGGTAGACACGGGAGTGCCTTCTTCTCTTCAGGATGTGTCCTACTGGAGGAAATGGAAAGGCACTTCAAATGGGTTTAGTGTGTAAAACACACACCATAAATTCACATTGAAACAGCAGCACTTAAGAAGTACTAGACTGTCAAATCATTATATACATGAAAAAAACCTGTCTTCAATATTTAATTTAAATCTACTTCAGAATAATGGAGGATACTAGCTATAGCAATTGTAATTTATATGTGTTGTATGTGCTTGAAATGGATACACAGTTCACTTTCCTCCTATATGGCAAATCCTGAGACTCAAAACTGTTCAGTGCTTTTCTTGACTAACTTCGGTGATGAAGTTGAAAATATTTTTAAATTAATATGGGACACAAGAGTGTTAGCAAGTGGGCCTGGAAGTCTATTTATACAGACATGTCCCTGTTTACAGTGGTGAAGCACTGGAACAGGCTGTCTGGAGAGGTGGTGGATGTGCCATCCCTGGAGACCTTCAAGGTCAGGCTGGACAGGGCTCTGAGCAACCTGACCCAGCTGTAGATGTCCCTGCTCACTGCAGGTGATTTGGACTGGATGGCCTTTACAGGTCCCTTCAAACTCAGATGATTCTATGATAACTATTTTTTTGCCCTCTTTCAATCCTAAGTGTGTTGTCCATGTAGAGAGAGAAAAGGTGCTCAGGTCTTTGAGGTCGGCAGCTTCTTTAGTCATGGACATGTTTAGTAGAGGCACTTGAGATTGCTTCATTGGGGATTTTGTAGCTTTTCACCCAAAGCCTAGTTAGAGCCAGCTGGGAGACAAACTTTGCTGTTCTACATGTGGACTTTATGAAGACAGATGTGCTTTCTCAGTTTCACACACTGCCTTCATACGCATCATTTCCAAGAGATTTTCAAGCTCTTTTCTTCATAAGAGCTGAAGTCTCAAATAGAGTAATAATTTGCAGATTGTTTTCATCACCAAAAATAGGTGCAAATTCTCCTTACCATGCAAGAATCTCATTTGGAGATTATTTGGAAAATGATCATTTTCTTATTGGCAACGAGAGGAGCGGTTCTTAACCTTCTTTCCTGGTAAAGCAAATGAGGCAGATGAGTACATTATTCCTTCTCCAACAGGAGCTGATTCAGCCTTTGCAGTGCTGGGTATTTGCTTCAGGGAAGTTCTGAAATTCGTTGTATTAAAGTGAGCAATTACCTTCATATAAAGGAGAGCTTCTAGAACTTGGATTTCTCATTTGCTCTAGAATTCATTTTTAATTAAAAAATTACAAAGCAAAAACTAAGTAAAAACAAGCAGAGCATTTGAGAAAGATGTAATTGATGTGGGTGAACAGTGTATTCCTTTGTCCAAAAGGTCTGTTTCCATGTCGATTATTTGATACAGTGTTAATAGTATAAATAAGTTGTTCCTATTAATATAAATAGGATCTGCCTAGAGAATGACAGCTGCATACAGACAGTGTTTTAGGTGACAACTTAAGGCAAACCTTCCCTAGCCTGGGGTAATTGTTACACTTGGGTATCTCTTTGTTAGTGGATAACAGAGGGACATCATCTCCGAATTTAAAAGTGCTTGTTTGTGGCCTCTTCTTCCCCATATTTGGTGTCTTTGTACACTGCAAATGACTTAGGTTTCCTAATACATTAAAAAAAATAGGGTTAATCAAAAAAAATAGAGTTAATCAGCCTGATTCTAACTTTTTGTTTTCTGGTAGCAATGTATTAGTTGTATTTAATGACGTATAATGGGAGAAGAATCAACTGTAATGGGGTAATTTCTGTTGAAGCTATTGTCCCTCTTTTTGTGGATTTTTGCTTTCTGAAGAGATAGTATTGAAATCTTCCAACAGTTTAAAGTTTGTTCCTATTATAACCCAGGAGAAGAGGAGACTTGATGACTGTGGAAAAACTGTTAAAAGCATATATATTCTTTTGTTGTTCAAATTGTCTGCCAAATCATCTTTGTAAAATTACAAAGTAAAAAAATACTTTTTATCTGAATTCAGTAGTATTCTCCAGCTATGTTGCTAATTTTGGTGTGTTCATTTTCACAAGTGTTAATAAAATATTTTCTTTTATTTTAGCTGGCATACTGTGTAGTTCAGTTTTTAGAAAAGGACAGCACGCTTACAGAACCTGTAAGTTTATTTTGCTTTTTTTTATATATATTTTCAGAGTATTAATATCCCTTTCATCTGCAGACTGTTTAAGGAAGTTTTGGGAACAAAGTATGGATACATAATTGTTTTTATTAGGAAGAGTCAATTTAACCATTTTAATCTATCAAATATTTTTTTCAGCTACTTTTTGGAGTGTTGAAAATTTAGTGCAACTTTTAAAGTACATCTTTTACAAGCAAAACAGGGTTTATTCTGCTTATTTTGTTCTGGCTCACTCTCTTTTGAGAGAATTGATCCAAAAGCAGTTTAGTCAGATATTTACTTGCCTGAGCTGTGCTCTGTTGAGAGGCTGATCTTGTGCTAGAACACAGATTTCTGGCACACGTGGCTACCTACTGATGTAAGGTTGAGTCAGATCCTGATCCTTTTGAATCAGATCCCAACTTTGGAGCATAAACAAAAAGAGGCTTTAGTCTGACTGCTTATAGCTGCATAGATGACTACTTCTCATTGTCCTAAATAGTGTATGGTGTTTTGCATCACGAATTCAACACATGTAATTGCTAAGATCGTTCACTGATTGCCACTAACAAAAGCGCACCTTACTAGATTAAACAGTTTCCATTGTAAACTGACTCTTGAAGCAGTATGCAACTGAGCAAGAGCTCTCTTCTACTTGAAGCTTTTAATGGTTATCAAATCCTGAACATTCTGTCACTCATGTTATGTGATACCTTGAATTCTTAGCTTTCTTCTAGACATCGTCTATGATGTTACGTATTTTCTAGTACAGATTTGAACTAATATACATCTAAGTTGGTTTCCCTTTTTTATCCCAAATGAGTACATAATGCTTACAGCCTTCTTTTAATCACTTAGAGAGAAAAGCATGTGTGAAGTTCCCCTTCAGAACTTCCAGTGATTACAGAATGTTTACCTTTGTTTCCCCCTTGTAATTTTTACATGTTTCTGACATCTTATTAAAATCTATGTACGTTTCCCAAGGCTTTACCAAGGACAGTGTCTGCTTCGACAATTAAATGATGCATACAAGAAACATTCATTGGTTTCTCATTGAGTGGTCACTTCAGTGATGTTAAATATTTCTTGTAGTTTCTGAATTAAAAAAATCTGGGCTTCTATAAAAGGGTCATCCATTTTAGATAATAAAGAAAGCTCCTTTTTTCTAAATGAGAAAGTTTGGTGACTGAGGGAATGGCTAATGGATTGTTGCAACTCTTAAAACTATGTTAAAACTGTGTATAATCTCCTTTTTAAAAGAGGGTTGTTGGTTTTCTTGTTGAGCCAGCTGACAGACTGCTTCTTTCCCATGTCGGCTTTGTATCTCTTCCCCCATCTGCCTTTTGAGGGTTCATGGTTTGCTGGACAAAAACTATTTCAGTAAGTTGGGTAAATAATGATCATGAAGAAAGTTAAGGCTGTGATTATAGTAATGTAGTCAATTAAATAAAACATAATGTTTTATTATGCCTGTAATACTCCAGTAATGTGCCTGGAGTAGTCAGGCACCTGTCAGTTTAAACATCAATGGTAAGTCTTATCTGAAGATGTAATGGTAGAACTTATTTTCTTGAGCCTTGGAGTACACTTCCAAGAAATTAGAGATTGAAAGCTGCTGTCACTTATGTGATAGATACGTTTCCCCATCGTATAGTAGCAAATTTGCACTGAGTTGATGAGCATGTTAAGACAGATGTCAGGTTACTTTCTCTAGTCTTCTGGTTATTTTTAAACAAGTCTTCTGTGATTATTTTTAAACTGTCTTCTGAGAAAGTGTTCTCTGCCATATTAGCAGTTATTTCTGTGACACTGAACCATGTCTGATCACTGCTGTCACGTGGGACAAGAAACTTGAGGGTTTTTGTTCTGTTTAAAGCATCAGACTTCTTAATGAGACGTAATTTAGTACAAGGAAAAGTCAAGTTATTAAGAAAATTATATTCACTTTGCTTCTACAGGTTGTAATGGCACTGCTGAAATACTGGCCAAAGACTCACAGTCCAAAAGAAGTCATGTTTTTAAATGAACTAGAAGAAATTTTAGATGTTATTGAACCATCTGAATTTGTAAAGGTTATGGAGCCTCTTTTCAGACAGCTGGCCAAATGTGTGTCCAGTCCACACTTTCAGGTCTGTATGTATGGAGTGTACAATACGATGAGGATTTTTATAAAGCAAATTTGGTATTACTTACTGTTATTCCCTTAACTTTATTTGTTGCAAAAATTGGGGAATCCAAATGTTAGCGTTATTGTGTTACAGTGCAGTACTTGAATTTGTACTGGGTGCTTCACTTAACAGTATTATTCTTAAGAGCTTAATATCTTGGTGTTTTCAGATGTACCTGAATGTTTTCAGTATGCAGTGTTTGCATTTCACCTCCTGTAATAGAATCCTACAGACACTGTTTCTTGGGGAGAGCATTTCTTCGATTGCCCGAAGAGTTTGAATCATGTCGCTGTTGAGGAAAAAAGCAGTTTTTCTCTTTCAATTCTATGAGTAGCTTCCAGTTCATGTTACAGAAAGCCAAATCTCAGTGTTGCCAAATACTTGAATTATTTGCTTGTTACGAGACTGTCTGAAGAAGCGTTTCTCTTTTCTGTGTCGTCCTAGGTGGCAGAGCGTGCTTTGTACTACTGGAATAATGAGTATATTATGAGTTTAATTAGTGATAATGCAGCAAAGATTTTACCCATCATGTTTCCATCCTTGTACCGGAATTCAAAGACACATTGGAACAAGTAAGAAACATTTCTACAAATAAAATTCTGCTTTTTCTTATGTCTAGTTTAGATTTGAAAGTGGTTCAGATCTTGTCTTTGAATTGATAGCTTTAAATGTGTTGAGCTGTTTTGCCATTAAAGTTACTGGGCAATGAGGAAATTACTATGTCAAAATGTTAAGCAAATATTAAGAAATGAAGAGGATGGAGTTTTTCATTAAACAAAAACAGTGGTTTAGTACATCTAAACCATGACATTTTTATTAATATATGGAGAAAATTTGGCATCCATCTGTAGTTCAGATCCTTCTAAAGACAAACTATGATTTCTGATCTCTAACCTCTTCACTCATTTGCGTTTCTTCTAAATTCTAGGGGAAGATTGGGTCTTTTTTTTTTTCCCCCCTTTTCTTGTTTTATTCCCCCTTATGTTTACTGTTTTTTCTCCATTGACTATTTTCACTTTTTTTTTTTTTCCCACAACAACATAGTACTTACGCATGAAAACGGTCCTGGTCAGCTCCTTTCTGCAGCTGTTCCAGTGTAAAGGGCCTCTTTGTCTGAGCTATTGTGCAACTGCTGGGACGATGAAAGTATCACAGTCTAGTGCTGGCCATGAACTGAGCACTGGTGATGGGTTATTCAAGAATACCTAATGAATCTAGCAGTAAACATAGGAAAAGAAAAGGAAGACAGTGCCGTTAAAGTGATTGATAACTGTCACTGGATGTAAGCAGTAACAAATGTACTTACTAATAAAATTTTGATTCAGTGGTGCAATTGTATGTAGTAAATATGCATTGTTGTCAGTTATTTTTCTGGCTTTCAAGGCCATGCATTCATTTTATTCTGGGCCGGAGTCATGCTACGCAGTTCAGCTGTGCTCTCACTTGGAACTCACATGCATGATACAAAATAATCACTTAACTATTTGCTTGCTTTTTGGTTTTAATAATCAGCAGTAGATTGCACATTAGAATTTGTAAAATACTCTGTACAAATAAGTGCTTCATAAGGCACATTCTTTTAATTTTTTTTTCCACATCACTTTTCTAACACTTTTCCAAAGAGTCCTGGCATAATTGTGTTGAAGTGCTGTTGCTGTGCAGCAGTTTTCAAAACGAGTAGTGTCTTCTCTAGGCTCCTTATAAGCACTTTCAGTTGCCAGTAAGTTACTTATATCAAACTTGAATGCCATCTTGCATTTTCTCTAATAACCCCAGCCTGATAGATATCAGCTACTAAATTTCAAAGCTAGTCCTGTTGATAGACCTAGGATTAAAAATGAAGTCCAAGTATCAAATATAGACATGACAAGCAGTACTATAGGGTAAGTAAAATGGCAATTTTAGTGCTTGTGTTAGCCCTTCTTGAGGGTAAACTGAAACTTCCATTAACTAGTGTTGTTTCCATTTGTTCTGAAATGATGTAATTTTCCAGTTATGTAGGCTATTGGCTTCTGTTGACCAGAAAAAATAGTTTCAAAGTTTAAAGTACTCTTGAGTTTCAACCAGAAGTTTTACTTATAGGACAATACATGGCTTGATATACAATGCTCTGAAACTCTTCATGGAGATGAACCAAAAACTGTTCGATGACTGCACACAGCAATTTAAAGCAGAAAAAATGAAGTAAGTTTTCATGTCAGTGTGTCTGTCTGTTCTTGAATAATTTGTTCAGAGTGCTTTAGCTCTGAAAAACTACTGTGTCTCTACTGGGAAGTTGTGCCCACTTGATTACAGTACAGCAGTCTGAAAACTCACCCGGTGAAACTTCTCATTACGCAGGAACTGTAGAATCCTCAGAATGGGGTGCTTCATGTAGTCTGGCCTGATACTGCTGCCTATCTTCCTAAAAATTAATTTTTGGAAAAGGACACTGCTAATTGTGGAGCCCAGTGGAAAAGATCTGTCGAACAGTTTAGTTTACATCCCTGTGTTTATTTTAGCATGCTTTATTTACCCGATGTTGTTTTCTCTCATGTTGTCACCCAGTTCTTCCCAAAACACTTCCAGTATTCTCAGCATTGCATTGCGTGCGCACATGTGCATGTTTCTCTAGAAATTACCCAAGATAAAGTTGACACTCCGTAATACATGATTTGCCAGAAGAAACCTGATGAGTTTAGTATATTCCTGCATAGGCCAGTGAAAGAGAGCAGGGAACTGAAAGCTAGAATTTTTCTGGTTTATGCCCAAACATGAAGCTAAATTTTGTACTTGTAAAGTCACTTATCTTCTGTTCCTCTGTTCCCAATCTGTTAAACAGACGTACTTTTGAGATCCAAAAGTCAAATGTACTAATCATTTGCTCATTTTAGAAACTGAGGAGCATAGTTAGGAAGTGAGTATTGAAAATACCTGGATTTGAATTTGATTTTTAGTTTCAAAGTGACCAAGGATTCTCTCAAGTAAAGTTCAAATTATACACCTGTATTAAAACAATATGTTGGAAGTAATGAACATTTCTAGTGTAGGTAAAGTTACTCATATTTAGATAGAGGGTGCTTACTACAATTTAAGTAGAAATGAGCCTGTAGTATTTTATACAGTTTATGATCAAAATGTGACCATTTCCTTTATGAAAGACTGTACGTCTTTTGTCCCTTAAGAAAAAAAAAATATAATCCCTTGTAAACTGAAGAGCAATCTTTTCTCCTTTTTCTGTTTGTTTGGGGTTTGCTCTTTTTCGGTTGGGACTCTTTGTGGCATTTTATTTGAATGTGAACTAAGGCAGGCAGAGTGCTATGGGTGATGACATAACAAAACTCCTCACCACAATAGAGCTTAGATGGAGTGGGAGTTCTACCCTACTCTGAGCTTAACTTGGTCAAAAGTTGGAGGCAAGTAGTGTATAGGCTTGAATATAACTGCTGTTTTTTAAGCATGGATCATTTGTTCCATATGTTGAAGCCTGAAAGCACTGGTTTTAGCTCTCTTGATCTAAAAGCCCTTTTGAACTCTGCCACCTTTCAAAGTGTTTGTTCTAGTCTGTGCATGAAGCTGTTTATCTATTAGAATGGGAAAAAACAATAAGTTTTGAATTACATCAGGCATAAAGATAAACTTTACCCCTTCTTTTTTTTAAAAAAAAAAAAAAAAAAAGTTGCCCCTCTTGACTTGTGACTCCCTCAAATGTTTTGTTTTGGTTTTTTTTTGTGAAGTACTTCTCTGTTGGTGTTCAATTCACAATATCTCTGGGTGTTTAAACAGTTACCCAAACCATCTGACTCTATGGGGAATGGGCTGAA
Source organism: Alectura lathami (assembly GCA_013399715.1). Taxonomy (NCBI): domain Eukaryota; kingdom Metazoa; phylum Chordata; class Aves; order Galliformes; family Megapodiidae; genus Alectura; species Alectura lathami. Next base: position 247,466 of record VXAV01006100.1, on the reverse strand, counting down.
ACTGAAAGAGGGGAGGTTTAGGTTGGCCATCAGGAAGAAATTTTTCACTGAGAGAGTAGAGTGGTGAGGCGCTGGCACAGGCTGCCCAGAGAAGCTGTGGCTGCCCCATCCCTGGCTGTGTTCAAGGCCAGGCTGGATGGGCTCCTGGGCAGTTTGATGTAGTGAGCTAGTGGCTGGCAGCCCTGTCCATGGCAGGGGGGTTGGAACTAGGTGATCTCTGAGGTCCCTTCCAACCCAAGCCATGCTATGGTTCTATCATTGGACTGGGAGTAGGAATCCCTTCACTTCAGCATAGATTGAATTATTTTTTCTGCTTGAGTTGTAACCCTTTTAATGGTGTACAGTTACAAAAGATTAACTGGTATTAGGCAGTTCATTGCTCTCTTAAGAGGGTTTGGGTTTTGTGTTTCTTTCAGTGTTGCTTTGAGATCATGAGGTATTGATGTAATGCAAATAGTCATGTCAACAGTAATGGTGTTGTGGGTGGTAAGCTGAAACAAGCATTACCAAATAATTTATACTGTTAAATTCTTCTAGTGAATATTTTCATGTTTTAGAAAATACACAAGTTGAGATACAGGACTCACCAAGCTGCTTTTGCCATTTTTGCTTTTAAACTTTTTTTTTCAGAGAGAAGCTAAAATTGAAGGAACGGGAAGAAGCATGGGTTAAAATAGAAAATCTAGCCAAATCAAATCCCCAGGTATTTAGAAAAGATTAACATAACATGGTCGTGTTTAAATACTTTAGTTTTGTTAAATATCAGCGGAGGAAACAGATCTGACTGATCGTGGAAATAAAGCAATTTCACTAATTGTATTATGAAAGATATACAATAAAAGTACTTTTAAAATTTGTAACCTTTCTCTTGTGCAAGTAATTTTTTCAAAAGAAAAATTTCTGAAGAATATGGTGTGAAGTACTTTTTCCTTCTCTTATAATAGGAGATATACTGTATTGCGGTTTGAAAAGTTATTGTGCAAAATTATGGAAAATATAGAGATGCCATAATTGGTTTCTCTATGAAAGCTGTTTTGCAAACAAATATTACAAAAGAGATCTTTCTGCAAACTGTGAGTTGTGGCTGGTCAGTTTTCCTCTCTGTCAAATGGATTAAACTAATATTGTACATTCTTGTCTGCTGCATTTGTTCTCATACTTGAAATGGGCTAGTCTTCTGGTGAACCTGCACATGAGGTTCTTGCTAAAAGGAAAACATCCTGTCAGGCATTTGTTGAAGTAAGTTGATGTAACTGAAATTATGATAAAGAAACTTCCTTTAGATTTGTTGTTTTGAAATCATGGGAGAAGGGCATGGTTCAGGCGGATTTCCCCACACTCTCTCATTTCTTGGGGAATGCTGTTAAGCTTTTTATTTATTTGTTTATTTCCTGAAAGGTCATTTTTCTTTATCTCAATCGTGTTAATTTGCAGCTATGGACAAAAAAAAGACAAATGTTTTGATTACTTTGCAGCAAGCAACTCACTGTACTGTGTCTGCAGCTTCTTAGCTTGAGTGGTGAAATATTGAGTAATCATCCTCTATAAATGGAAGCAGGACACTTTATGATCTCAGTGTTGTTTTAAAACAAAGTATGGGGTCATCTTTTTCTGAGGAAGAGGAATTTCATAAATGTTTTTTCCTCTTGTGTCATTTCTCAAGGAACAATTACTGAACTGCTCAAATGTTAAAATCAAACAGCATGGCTGCTGACAATAGGTCAGAAAAATGAATTTTAGAAGAACCATGTGTATGGAAGCAGCAATTGTCTTTCAGTGGCACAGCAGTCTCTGAGCAGATATGCCATACAGAAGCCTTGGTTGAAGAGTGCTTGATATACGTGGCTGCTTGCTATCACAATGGTGAACTGTGCATGTCTGACTAAATAAGTGGATAGACTTGTACTAGTAACACTTACAGTTCTACAGTGTAAAATTACTTGTCTTCCCGATTATTTTTCTGTAATTCAGTACGTTTTCTGAAGCCGGGTAGCACAGCCTGAATACAACATTCTGCATAGTATGCTTGAAGAGAGCTGCTAATTACAGGCAATCAAACACGATTAATTTGAACACGGAGTGCTTCACTGAATAAAGAATTGACATAAGTAAATAGATGCTTCTAGCACTCTATATAACGGATTTTAGCAGTTCCCTTTTCCACCCTGAATTTCTATTAACATTTACTTAATTTGTCTAATTACTGAAAATTCCTGTTGTTCAGAGCTATTCCTGACTCTGCATGACACAAAAATGTTTTGAGATTTTAGATCTTGATAATTGATTTATTAAATCCTTACTGTCAGGTTTTTTTCTGTCATCTCATGCAGTATGTTACTGGTACACTTAGATACCAAAACATCTATAAAGAAAAATGGATGAGAAAGTGTGTGTTCATAAATGAGTTTTGGTTTAAAGACCACATACACCTCATCTGGATTAAAATTTATCCTATGGATAAGATCCAAAATACTTGTATGGATGCTTTGTTAAACCTTTCTGTCTTGTGTAAAATAACTTCAAAATGAAGTATTTACATGTGTATTAAGCAAATTCAGCTTTTAACAGTATATTTTCTTTACAAATATGAAGTTACGCCAGCAAATAAAATCGTTGTCTAGTGACTTATGAACAGTGTAGCAACCCAAACAACATATTAATAAGGTTTCAATTGTCAGAAACTGACAAAATATGAATATATTTTAAAATTCAGTCTCAGATAAAGCTTAACTTTTGTATTCTGACTGTATTTTTCAAGAGATTTATGCCAAAATGAAAGTATTGGAGTTCCATTTTTCTCCATCTTTCATGTACACTTGGGAGAAAATTTACTGCTTGGTACCAGGAAGCATAAAATATTAAGGCCAATCTCATATGACTATAGCATTCAAGTGCTCTAAATCACTCTTAGTATTTAGTTTCTGCTGCTCAGAATGATTATTTTAACACTTTGCATTTTATTAGTACCCAACGTATAGCGACACGAGTCTGCTGAACAGTCCTGTTGCAATGGAAACAGACGGGCCTTTAATTGAAGATTTGCAGATGCTGAAAAAGACAGTGAAAGAAGAGGCTTGTCAGGTAAAGTTGTGTGAATAAAGTACTCTTTACAAAGTGAATTAAACTATAAATTTGGCAGTTGCTTTTAATTCTGAATTCTTCTTTTTTGGTTAGTTATAGAAATTAACTTGGATTATATTTTCAGCTCTGTAACTGTTGTATCCTACACTAATAAACTTCATTAGAGCTGCCGCTGTAAAGCGATACTATAGCAACAAGGAATATGGTGTTACATTTCTCAAGCCTGGAGGGTCTGCTGAAGAACTCTTTAGATAGTTCTTCTCCAAAGATTTCATTTCCTTTCAACTTAGAAATAACTGAGTCATGGCAGAAACAATGGTTATGCTCTAAACTGAATTAAAAATGTCTAAAATCCACCATGTGTTCTATTCTCTGTGTAACAGTTTTGGTTTTTAATACGGAGGGCACACATCAGATAGCCAGATTTTAGTGATTACATTTCTTTTATCTGTTATTCAGAGCCTTTTTTTTGGCCAAAGTTGCTGTGTTTTGACAAAACGTGTGAAGTGTCTACCATGTAAATTTTTGCCCACATGTAGGCCGTCTTCCTCAGTCTGCCATCTGTTAAGTCCCATTACCTGGTAAAAGACGGTGTCTCAGGGCCCTTCCAATCTTTTTGTCTTTAGCTAATGCTTAGTGATCTTCAGGTCTTTTTAATGAACCAGAGTCCTGGCATTAAAACAAGATTTGGGGAGCTATTTAAACTAGGGCCTAATGAAATGCTGTGAGGTGATGGGGAGCACTGCAGCATCACTGAGATACCTAGTAGAGTATCAGTGGCATGGATACCTCTATATCCAGCAAAGTTCAAGTCTGGAGAAGTGATCTCAAGATGAGTGGTTGAGATCAGAGATAAATTGTGAATTTAAATGGATGTATCAAACAAGGAATGAAATAAAAATCAGCATATGGTGAACTTCACCCCCTACGCTACTTTTGTAAAATTCTATTAATTTAAAATTATTCTGCAATACTACAGAGAGTGCCAAAAAAAAAACTACATATGTTTTAAGGAAGGAAAAAACTGTATTAAAATTGTAATACTCAGTATACACTGATAACACAAGATGAATAGAAGTCATGTTTGACTCCTGCAGTTACAAGAGGTGATCAAAGTGGTTACCATCCAGACACTTCTGACTACTTCAGAATGACCTTGCTTCTCAAACAACAACTGTGCTCTTGCCGTTTTGTGACTGCCCTCTCTGTTGCATGGGGACGCCAGCATTCATTTGGTGAACACCATGTAATACACTCCAAGTGCATACTTTCCTGCATTTCTGTGTTCAGAGAGCGTGCAAGAAGTAAATGAGACGATTAGGAGACATTTAAACCTGTTTTTTAAGGATGGAGATCCTGTCCTAGCAGAGCTAATAGGTTTGAAACTGGAGTTCTTCTTATTTAAAAAAATAAATACTGAAATCTGTGAGAAGTATAAAGGCTGCAAGAGCATTGATAATTGGCTAATGAGGTAGGAAGAGGATTGATCACTGTCTGGGGCCCTGCAGAAAGCAGGCCAGGTAGCATTCTTGCTCTTTTGAGTAGATACTGTATTGGACAGAGAGTTATG
>VXAV01006100.1:188647-222106 GCA_013399715.1 Alectura lathami | reverse complement strand
ATTATTTTTTCCCCCTCCTTCATTGTTAGTTACTCAGTGCAATAATTTTATCCAAGGTCTCTATGGCAGATAAACATTTTTTCTGCATCCAGCTTTGGAGGAATACTTGCCTGCTCCCATATAAGTGCTAGCTGCTTTTCAAAAGTGCATGCTGCTTCATGAAGTCCAAAATTCTTGTCAGTGTGGGTTGTAGTAGCATTTTCCAGTAAAACTGAGTGTGTGCTCACTGTTTCTGCAGAACATTGTACATGAGCTAAGAATAACCAACCAGGTGATATACTTGAATCCACCAATTGAAGAGTGCAGGTACAAACTTTATCAAGAAATGTTTTCTTGGAAGATGGTAATCCTGTCACTACCAAGAATTCAAAGTCAGAGATATCAGGTGAGTGTCAGTATCTATGTCTGAGCAATTATTTTCACTTCGCGCTTAATTGTATTGCTCTAGAATTGAATCTGAGTGCACTAGAAATTCATGTGTATCACTGTGCTTCTCAGGTTGGAGTGCACTATGAGCTGTCTGAGGAAGAGAAGTTCTATCGTAATGCACTAACGCGGATGCCTGACGGCCCTGCGGCCCTGGAGGAGTCGTACTCTGCTGTCATGGGAATTGTGACTGAGGTGGAGCAGTATGTCAAGGTAGGAGGCTGACACCACATGGTGCTACAGTTGCTACAATGCACATGGACTTTCTTTCAGTTCTCTATTAATAGTTTTCGGGGCTGGGGAGAAATGTACTTCAGAATGTACGTGAAAAGTTAGAAACGTTGTGAATTTTCTTTCAGGTTTGGCTGCAGTACCAGTGTCTGTGGGATATGCAGGCTGAAAACATATACAACCGCCTTGGAGAAGACCTAAATAAGTGGCAAGCCCTTTTGGTTCAGATCAGAAAGGCCAGAGGAACATTTGACAACGCAGAAACCAGAAAGGAATTTGGACCTGTAGTGATAGACTACGGCAAAGTAAGAAGTTGCAATTGTTGGTTGTGACAGACGCATTAAACTTTGGAATGGTTGCATGACAGAAAATAACAAGGCTAATAACTATTATGTAACTTTACTCAACTATAGGTACAATCAAAGGTGAACTTGAAGTATGACTCCTGGCACAAGGAAGTACTCAGCAAATTTGGCCAAATGCTCGGGCAGAATATGACAGAGTTTCATTCACAAATTTCTAAGGTAAGACTAGTCCATCTCTAGTTTTTCGCCTTCAGATCAACTTGTTCTAGACTTGTAAAACACTGTCTTGCTGCCCCCCACAGTCCCGTCAAGAACTGGAGCAGCATTCGGTGGACACTGCCAGCACATCGGATGCAGTGACGTTCATCACATACGTGCAGTCCCTGAAACGTAAAATCAAGCAGTTTGAAAAGCAAGTTGAGGTATGTCGCCTTGCTGAGTGATTCTTACTTCTGAGAGTGTCAGACTTCACCCTACAGATGATACTCAAGCATAGCTTCATATTTAAGTCCTCTTGAGAGCAGGCTTGAACCTCATATTGTGAGGAATCTCTCTCCATAGTGAGTGCCTGTTAAAATGTGTCAAGTATAAAGTCTTGTGACATCAGTTAAAAAGACAAAACCAACTCAGAATCACTGTCTCCTATAGCTTTATCGCAATGGTCAGCGGTTGCTTGAGAAACAGAGGTTCCAGTTTCCATCCTCCTGGCTGTACATTGACAACATTGAGGGAGAATGGGGTGCCTTTAATGACATCATGCGTCGGAAGGATTCTGCCATTCAACAACAAGTAGCAAACTTGCAGATGAAGATAGTTCAGGAGGATCGGGCAGTGGAGAGCAGAACCACTGACCTGCTAACAGACTGGGAGAAGACAAAGCCTGTCACAGTAAGTAGTGATGATTAATACTCATTCACCAAATGAGGTCGTTTTTCTGCACTCAACAAGAAGTAGGCAGTTTATTTTTATACTTTTTTTATACATAGTGAAGGTCATGTACATGAAGTTTACTTTAACAAGTAAAGGTCTTTTTGTGAGGGTTCTGTTACCATTTGTTTGTTGACTTGTTTATTTGGGTGGTGGAGGTAAGCTCACCCTTAAAGTGTGAAACGTCTTAGGTGCAAAAAGCAAGACAATTTCAGTTACTAACAAAACTTCGGCTGAAAGAAATGCTCAGTAAGAGGTGTGCATGTAGGAAGATTCAGAAGAAAGGTGTTGTTGGGGGGGTTTTTTGGCCTTTTTTTTTTTTTTTTTTTTTTTTTTTTTTTTAATCCTCTAAAGGGGTATTCAGTAAAGCTAAAAACTACCTCTCAAATTGGGATGAGTCTTTTTCTGGGCTGATGTATAGCCTCATTGTCAGCATATTGGAAGTGCAAAAGATGAGACAGACCAGCGTTTGGTATTTGGTCCTTGCTTTAAACTTAGCTTCAACTTGATTGTGGACATTTTGGATTAATGTATCTCATCCAAACTTTAGGGAAACTTGCGTCCAGAAGAAGCTCTTCAGGCTCTTACCATCTATGAAGGAAAATTTGGTAGGCTGAAAGATGATCGTGAGAAGTGTGCAAAGGCCAAGGAAGCTCTGGAACTAACAGATACAGGACTACTCAGTGGCAGTGAAGAGCGCGTCCAGGTATAACCTATTCATACAGCTTTTGTCAGTCTCACAGCAAAGTGTTTCAGTTCCATTTCTCTCTTCCATTTAGAAAGTGGCTTGTAGGCTGTGAGGTACTAGTGGCAAGGTGCTGTCTCTGCAGTCACTCAGTTCTAGACTAAAGTTTGTCCATGATTTCTTCCATAACTGCCTTAGTCTTGTGAAGCTGTATGTGACTAAAAATGCAAAAACCTGGTCTAGGTCGCTTGCTATTGCAATTCTGTTGAATTAGCAGGTTTTGTGAATATGTCTGAAGGTTTTTGACGTGTTAAAAGTACTCTGTGTAACTCCCCCATGCTATTGATTGTGAAGAAATTGAAACTAATTGCTGATGTTTGATTCATTCTTTATTATAGGTAGCTCTGGAAGAGTTGCAGGATCTCAAAGGCGTCTGGTCCGAACTCTCTAAAGTCTGGGAACAGATTGATCAAATGAAAGAACAGCCCTGGGTTTCAGTACAGCCTCGTAAGGTACTGCACTACTGAATACATAAACAAGATAACTACTGCAAGTGTGTGTGAACTAAGAATTAGAGTTCTAGAGATAGAAGTGCTCTATTGTCATGTTCCAGATCATTTTCAGTGTTTGAGTGCCTTTTTCTGTGTCTCACGAGCATGTTAAGATTAAAAAAATCACAGGATCTGTCTCAAGTTAAATAATTCTCCAGTGGGCTTGTGCAATTCCAGCAGTTTTGACATTGAGATTGGACTGTATGCAGTGAATACATATACAGTGCTGGTTTTAAGTGGGCTGTTGGACCTCAACAGGGAAACTTCATCGTATGAACAGCATCAGTTTTAATTCAGTGTTCAGGAGGTGAACAGCAGTAGGAACAGTAAGCCATACAAACTGCCTACGACAATACAATTTAATAAATGTTAATCAGACCAATGGAATTACATTCCCAGCAGTAAAGCAACCACATCTTATGTAGAGAAATACAAGGTTGAAAAAGCTGTACTGTACATTACGCTTCGTATTTTTGCAGAAATCTCTGTCAAATAAGATGCTTACTTTCACAACTATGTGCACTGTACTTCCAAAGAAATAGTTCATTGCTCTTATGTTACTGACAGCTTCGACAAAACCTGGATGCTCTGCTGAACCAGCTGAAAAACTTCCCTGCCCGCTTGCGACAGTATGCCTCCTATGAGTATGTTCAGAGACTTCTGAAAGGCTACATGAAGGTAAGCTGCACTCAATCCTGAAATGCATGAATTTTGTAGTTCATGTTCCAAGATGTAACTTGCTTTCTTGTCTTCTGTAGATAAACATGTTGGTTATTGAACTGAAATCGGAGGCACTTAAAGATCGTCACTGGAAGCAGCTGATGAAGAGGCTTCATGTTAACTGGGTTGTCTCAGAGCTGACCCTGGGACAGATCTGGGACGTTGATTTACAGAGGAATGAAGCAATTGTCAAAGATGTACTGCTCGTGGCTCAGGGAGAGATGGCTTTGGAAGAGTTCTTGAAACAGGCTAGTATCAGCTCTTCTGTGCATGCACGTAATATCAAATCAGAGCCTTTCTGTCAGGTGGCTGACTCTTGTGTAGTAAACTTGTCCATTTAAGCTGTTGGTACAAGCGCTGAGACACCATGGAACACTACTTTTGGGAACTTCTTAAAGCTGTGCAAGATGCCGGTGGTGAAAATTGAATCATTTTGGAAGAGCAGTCCTTGATAATGACTGCAGAAAACACTAGTAGTGTTATATTCTCAATAGTTTTAACAGAAGCTTGAGCAGAAACCCTGAATCCTTGGGTAAAAAAGAAAAGTCTGGTTACTCTTAATACATTTCTACTTTGTAATTATGCTAGAGCAGAAATAATTGATGTCATGTCTCAACTATTTTTTCCTTCAGATAAGAGAAGTATGGAACACTTACGAACTGGACCTGGTAAATTACCAGAACAAATGTCGGTTGATTCGTGGCTGGGATGACCTATTCAACAAAGTGAAAGAGCACATTAACAGTGTGTCGGCTATGAAGCTGTCACCATACTACAAGGTAAAATGGAGAAAAAAGCTAAACAACCTTCATCTAATCTTGACTTCCTGTCTTCTTTGGTATGTGTATTTGTCAGCAGGAACTTTATTAGCTAACCACATTATTTAGATTGACAGACAATTAATTGCATGTGCATACTTTGTTAGTGGAAAGTCGTTTCAGGGAAATAAGGATTAGCAGTCCTGATGCTACTGAAATGAGTATTAATGCACTGTTTAAACTTCAGGTGTTTGAGGAAGATGCCCTCAGCTGGGAAGACAAACTGAACCGCATCATGGCACTCTTTGATGTCTGGATCGACGTCCAAAGGCGGTGGGTCTACCTGGAGGGTATCTTCACTGGTAGTGCAGACATCAAGCACTTGCTGCCTGTGGAGACCCAGCGGTTCCAGAGGTAACCTTTGAATTGCTTTGTTCCTCTCCTATCTTCCTTGGGGCACCTTATGGACAGGCCTGCTTCTTCGTCACTTCAGTGTAGCTCTCTCCTAAGCTGAAATATTGAAGTATTCTTACCTGGTCAGGTTGGGTTACAGCCCTGCTGCAGACTTGAGTTCATTAAGTAAACAATTAAAGCAAGACCTGCCTGTTGACAACTGTGACAGAAAAAGGCTTATAATAAGCAGAGTAACATACAGTTTTTAGAAGCTGATTGGAATTCACGTGATTTTGTTTCTTCTGAATTCCAGCCAGCGAACTCTGGGATTTTTCTGGCATTGTGGCTGTTAGAAAGCAGGCTTACTTCTGTTGCCACAGACTTTAGTCTCACCCTAAGGTGCTTCTTTTCTTCCTCTGCTTTAAGTCACTCTGATTGTTCCACACCCTTCCAGTCAGGTCAGAGAATCACATTGATCTCTTCAGGAATTAAAGGCAATTAGACCTTCAGCAGTGGAACTGATAGAGTTAACATTGCAAAGAAGCTGTATTTTTGTTGTTGCTGTTATTGTTGTTTTGAGGTAAATGAAGAGCTGTGTTGGTAATTTGGCCTTGTGTTCCATGGGGCAGCTGCAACACTTCGACAAATAACTTTGGAGATCTGGAGGCCTGCAGTTACTAAATCTTCACTAAAGTACCGTTATTCTGCTTGCAGCATCAGCACTGAATTTCTGGCACTCATGAAGAAGGTGTCCAAATCTCCACTTGTGATGGATGTTCTTAACATTCAAGGTGTGCAGAGATCACTAGAGAGACTGGCAGACTTGCTTGGGAAGATCCAGAAGGCGCTAGGAGAATACCTGGAAAGGGAGAGGTCCTCTTTCCCTCGGTAAGAGGTTGGCTCTTGAAGTACAGTGACTTGCTGTTTCTGTACAGGAATGGTGTACTGTTGGGTAAAGCCTCTGCCAGTTTTTACATACTGTGTATAAATAAGCTGGTACGACTGTAAATCTGTCCCCTGAATACAGAATTCAATTGAAAGCACTTAGGAAGTGGAATTGGAACGTCCTTTGCTTGATAATCTGTGGCTGGTTTTAGGGATTCAGAAGTTAAAGAACCATTGCAGCTGGTTTCTGTAAACTTAGAGATTCTCTTCTGAACTGCTTGATTTTGGGATTTGAGTGAAGAACAGTGTCTAAACTGTCACAATCCAGTATTTAAGTTACCGGTTGTGATTTTCCTGTAGTCATCAACGAGTTTGTCACTTAGCATGAGAGAGTAGGAGTGTAACTCAGCATGAGGAGGTCCCGAGTGGGAGTTCTACCTGTCTGCTAGACTTAATTCATTCCCAAGCACTGCTGTGGATATTTCAGAGATGGATAGGTAAAGAAAATCCTCCACAGTGTGGAGCATGTATGCACTTTTGTGTGGTACAAACCACACAAACTGAAACCGGGTTGTAGAGCTGAGCTCTCACTTCTAGCGAATTTATGGTTCTTGTCCTCTTATAGTAATGGGGAAATGAGTGCCAATGACTCCCGTATAGTGGCTGTCCGTGAAGTGCCTTTGTCTATTAATAAATAAAAAGTGACAGTTGGGAGTTGTGATACAGATCTAATTTTATGTAATTATTAGGTTTTACTTTGTTGGTGATGAAGACTTGCTTGAAATCATTGGAAACAGCAAGAATGTTGCTAAGCTTCAGAAACACTTCAAGAAGATGTTTGCTGGCGTTTCTAGCATTATTCTCAATGAAGATAATTCTGTGGTTCTAGGGATATCTTCACGTGAAGGAGAGGAGGTAGATCTGCAGTGTTTCTTTTTTAAATAAAAGCTTTTAAATACATGAACATAGGTTGACTTTAACCTAATTCTTGCAGGTCCTGTTCAAAACCCCTGTCTCCATCACAGAACATCCCAAGATCAATGAGTGGCTCACTCTGGTTGAGAAAGAAATGAGAGTGACCCTTGCCAAATTGCTTGCAGAATCTGTTACTGAAGTAGAAATCTTTGGAAAAGCAACTTCAATTGATCCAGCAGTCTACATCTCTTGGATTGACAAATACCAGGTATCGATATGGAACACTTAAGCATATTGCAGCTTAGTTACTCTAGTGAAGAAAACTGTCTGATGAGGATTTTTTGTTACACAGGCTCAGCTTGTTGTCCTGTCAGCCCAGATTGCATGGTCTGAGAATGTTGAGTCAGCCCTCAACGGTATGGGTGGCGGTGGGGACAGCAGTCCTCTCCAGTCAGTGCTAGCCAACGTTGAGGTCACGCTCAACGTCCTGGCAGACTCTGTGCTGATGGAGCAGCCGCCTCTTCGCAGAAGGAAGCTGGAGCACTTGGTAAGTAAAAACCTCCTGTGCTCTTCTGGGTTAAGAGGTGAGGTTTTGTAAAAGTTTAATGAAAAATGTCAGTCTAAGACTTCTGGTTTTACTTCCAGTTTAATGTGATTTAAGCAATACCATCAAGCCCTGGTGCTGTAGGTGGTAGTAGTTTTAAACTCTGGGCAATTTACTGCATCACAGCATATTATAGGCTAACTCGCTCAGACTAGAAGTTGTTGATTGCTTCATTCCAAAGTAAAATATCTTATTAGGCTACCATTACTAGAATAATTACATGTTTTTGAATGTAGACAAGGATTGAGGGTTGGGAGCAACAAGTAAAATCGCCTTGGGCTATTCCTTTGCATTGTTAAAGGGTGCGATCTCATCTGGTTTAGGAGTATTTGTCTTCATAGTTTCTGGCAAATGAAATATCTAATTCAATACTGTAGTGGATTAACAGACTAACAGAGGACCAGACTGCTTTGCTGAAAGCTAGGAAAGTCCTTGCAAGAACAGTGTTAGTTCTGTCTTCATGTCAATGGTTTTTAAACCAGAGGTTGTTGGTACATCATGATTTCTGAGTGATGACAATTCACTGTGCTTATCTGAAAAGCTGTAGAATTCCTGGCTTTACTAGCAATGGCTTGTTCTGCTGTGGTCTAAGGAGTTGATTCGTTCTCCAGATCACTGAGCTGGTGCATCAGAGAGATGTTACGAGATCGCTGATCAGAAGCAAGGTCGACAACTCCAAGTCCTTTGAGTGGCTCAGCCAAATGCGGTTCTACTTTGACCCAAAGCAGACAGATGTGTTGCAGCAGCTCTCCATTCAGATGGCAAATGCCAAATTCAACTACGGTTTTGAGTACCTTGGTGTTCAGGATAAGCTGGTTCAGACTCCTCTTACTGACCGCTGTTACCTGACAATGACACAAGCCCTGGAGGCGAGACTTGGAGGATCACCATTTGGTATGTTTGTACTCAAGTAAAATAAAATCTTGAGACGAGACTATAAACTCTTTCTCTCTCTAATTTATAGTAAATTTGCAGAATGTTTATAACTAAGACACTGAAGAACAAATCAGTCTTTGGGGGGAAGCTGTAACCATTGTAGGTTTCTTGTCAGGGACCATTGGAATCAGCATGCTTGGAAGATTATGTGGCTAGGCAGTGGTACCTCAGACTAGAGACACTGACACATGTTTCTCTCACTTCAAAATTAGGTCCTGCTGGTACAGGTAAAACAGAATCTGTTAAGGCTCTTGGACATCAGCTTGGCCGCTTTGTGTTGGTTTTCAACTGTGATGAGACATTTGACTTCCAGGTAAGTTGCTCGATTTAAGAAATGTGGTCTTTGCTAACAAGCACTGAGAGTCTCTAAAGCAGCCAGCAGTGCTTACTTTTGAGTGGTCATCTGCAATGCCTAAAATGAGCAGGTGTCTGTCCTCTATAACAGAAAATGCCTAAAGCAAACATGGGGTGGAAAATTATTTGTGGGGGGAATGTTCTGTTTTTACTTGGTTTTGGTTTGTTCTTTTTTCTTTAGAACTGGTAGTTCAATAGCAAATGGTGGGAAAGGAATAGGAAGTACAGGGATATGGAGCTTAAGATTGCCTTTAGGAGAGTAATTTAAACTGATTTGCCTTAATAGTGCTGGATTAGTGGAGAACAGAGGAGAGTTTGAGCTGCATGATCAGCAAATTGCCCTTTGTGGCAGAGTTGTAGAGTTTGCCTCAGCATGTGAAAGATTACTCAAAACTAAGAAAATTTACCCAGATCTCTTAAAATTACAGACTCAAACTGAGAACCAGATTAAACGCTTCTGCCAGCTGTAGTACAGTTCAATGAAGTGTTTGTGTAAACACAAATATAAAACGTGGACAAGGAATCCTGGTCCTTCCTTGACTCTCTGCCCTGGTGCTCATATATGTTTTTTTTGTTCTGTTTCCTGTGCAGCTGGGGTTGATTCAGACCAGGAGTCTGTTTGGTCTGTGTTTAGCCTGTAGTGGTTACCGTAAGAAAGTACCTAGGGAGGGACAGGATCAGCGACAGCGCATGATATTCTTGCCCCTAGTCCCCTTGCTACCTGTGACTAGTGTCAGGATCAGGAAGCCCCAGGCTGAACTAGGTTATTTACTCTCCATGTTCCAGGGTATCTTTTGCCAGTTACTTACTTCTCCCCTTGAATCCACTCGTTTCTGTAGCATTCTCTGCCAAATAGTTCTGCTCCATTATGATGGGCTTTACAAAGGAGTGCATTCTTTTGTCTTTTTTAACAATTTCCTGGTTCTTGAATTAGAAAAGGCAGTGAGCAGTTGGTTGTTAGCCATCCTGAACTGCTGTGGCTTTTAGACCTCCATCATATTCCCTCGTGTTTTGTGGAGTCCTACCTTGAAGGCTGTTCAGTTAGAAGCTTCATGGCATCTGGCCACCCAGTTTGCTTGTCCAAAATGTTTTGTGATTCTGGTATCTCCTTGTGATAAAGTACTGGAACTGCACCTGGCATTAGTGATATCAACAAACACAACATCTTACAGTGGGCCTGCTTTCACTGTTTTGTGAGTACTGTAGTAACAGCAGCAAGTGTATGAAATTCACTTAGAACCTTTTTACAACTTTTACAAATATTACAGTCTGTGTGTGTACTGTCATGGTACACATGGTACTGTACAAATGAAGTTCCTTCTCGCCTTCGGTGCGCTGTGTAAAGCACTGTCTTTTTGCCTATGCATAGGCAAGAATGATCATGCTGCTTCAGTGGATTTTCCTCTCTACGTGCAGGCGATGGGGCGCATCTTTGTGGGACTTTGCCAGGTGGGCGCCTGGGGCTGCTTTGATGAGTTCAACCGACTGGAGGAGCGCATGCTGTCTGCTGTTTCACAGCAAGTTCAGTGCATCCAGGAAGCCTTGCGAGAGCATTCCAACCCCAACTATGACAAGAGTACGTGGTTGTTCATTTCTAGTAGTATAGTTTCGTCATGTTGTTTAGTTGCTTAGTTACATTTCTCCCAAGCAGTCCGAGAGTGAAAACACTTTCTGTCAAAAAATTAAAATCTGGGTAGCTTTCAGCTGGTGGAAATCAAGTATTTGAGCTGCAGTACAAGCTGCTGTCCATTACTGTAGCAAACCGAATTAGAATACTTCAGGTCTGAGGTCTGACTGTTGTCCTGAGAATGATCACTGACTCAGTTGTAACTAAATGTTCTGTCTCTTTCAGCTGCAACACCTATTACTTGTGAGCTGCTGAACAAACAAGTCAAAGTGAGCCCTGACATGGCTATCTTCATCACCATGAATCCTGGCTATGCAGGCAGATCAAATCTGCCTGACAATTTGAAGAAGTTGTTCCGTAGCTTGGCGATGACAAAACCGGACCGTCAGCTGATTGCCCAGGTCATGCTGTACTCCCAAGGTTTCCGTACAGCTGAAGTGCTTGCCAATAAGATAGTACCATTCTTCAAGTGAGTGACAAGTTCGGTTCCAGTAGATAAATATACACCTTACTGTTCAAATCTGTAATGTTCTCTGCAACTCACTGAGCACACAGCATAGTGATCATTCCAACTAAACAATGGCATCTACTTTCTTGAATGTTGTGTTGGCCGCTGTTATGAGTCAGATTTTTTTTTCTGTCTTGATTCTTAGGCTTTGTGATGAACAGTTGTCCTCCCAAAGTCACTACGATTTTGGCTTGAGAGCACTGAAGAGTGTGCTGGTTAGTGCAGGCAACGTGAAGAGGGAGAGGATTCAGAAGATAAAGCGGGAGAAAGAAGAGCGTGGTGAAGTTGTTGATGAAGGAGAAATTGCTGAGAACTTACCAGAGCAGGAGGTAACATCTGTGTGAACTCTTATCTTCTGTGACAGATACAGGATGCACACTAAACAGAGCAAACACCCTGCAGTGTTTGGCAGTTAGTGTTAAGCCATGCAAGCAAAGTAATGTTACTCACAGGAGGTGGTAACTTCATAGCTTAGAAAGCACTAAGTGAGACAAGTGTTAGATTTAGGAGTGCTTGAATTGTAGTAAAAGACTTGTTTTTGTGTGAGGTGGTGTGTTCATAGCTCTCATTGCTGCTGAGTTCTTCTGAGGTTGCTTCCAGAAGCATGTTGAGATGGGATATAAGCAACTACAGTTGTATAAGCTAAAAATCAATAGGAATTCATTGTGTAGTTTCAAAGCAGAGCCCCCCATTAACATGGTCTTATCAAGACCACACTGGTTTGGTGCCTTATTGCTGAACCTTTTAGGGAAGTGCTCCTTGTCAAACACCCTCAGCAAAGCGATCTTAACAGAAAAGCCTAAACTAAGCCACAATTCTCTCTGCAGATCCTGATCCAAAGTGTATGTGAAACTATGGTACCCAAACTGGTTGCAGAAGACATTCCATTGCTGTTCAGTCTCCTTTCTGATGTATTCCCTGGAGTGCAGTATCACCGTGGGGAGATGACAGCCTTGCGAGAGGAGCTTAAGAAAGTGTGTCAGGAAATGTACCTTACCTATGGTGATGGAGAAGAAGTTGGTGGCATGTGGGTTGAAAAGGTAAAATGTAAAAAGACTTCATATCCCTTTTTATTATGAATGTTCTCATCTGAAGTGAGCAAGACATAGAAGCTCAGAGGGACTACTAAAGTTGAGACTTCATGGACACATCATTTTTTCTGTCACAGGTTCTTCAGTTGTACCAGATTACACAGATAAATCATGGATTGATGATGGTGGGTCCCTCTGGAAGTGGAAAGAGCATGGCTTGGAGAGTACTGCTGAAAGCTCTGGAACGGCTGGAGGGTGTGGAAGGCGTTGCTCATATCATTGATCCAAAAGCAATCAGCAAAGATCACCTCTATGGTACTTTGGATCCAAACACCAGAGAATGGACAGATGGCTTGTTCACACATGTCCTGAGAAAGTGAGTCTTCAATGGCACAAGTGAAAAACAAAGAGTAGATTTGTGCCTTGTATATTCTGACCTTATTGGGTCTTTGTTATCTGTTGCCTGCAAAACCACAATAAATATTTCCTTTAATTACAGAATCATAGACAATGTGAGAGGTGAATTACAGAAACGTCAGTGGATTATTTTTGACGGTGATGTAGACCCCGAATGGGTTGAGAACTTGAACTCTGTTCTGGATGACAACAAACTGCTGACTCTGCCAAATGGAGAACGTCTCAGCCTTCCACCAAATGTAATGCTACTTCTTGATGTGGTGTTTACTTGCTTTCATATAGACCTTTTCCTTTTACCTTGATCCCTTGATCTGTGCTGTTGCTGTTCCTGTTTCTTACCACAAGCAGAGTAATAATTTAATTCTGCTGTTGATGCTAAATACAAGCAAACGTCTAAAATAAGGACTGGGTATGGGGTGGGTGGGTTGGTTGATTGGTTAGGGTTGGGGGTTTTTTTTGGTGTTTTTTTTTTTTTTTAAGAACTTCAAAATCTGTTTTAAATTTCTGCTCTTCAGGTGCGTATCATGTTTGAGGTGCAGGATCTGAAATATGCCACTTTGGCTACTGTATCAAGGTGCGGAATGGTCTGGTTCAGTGAGGATGTCCTCAGTACAGACATGATATTCAATAACTTCCTGGCCAGACTGAGGAACATTCCTCTGGATGAAGGTGAGGAGGAAGCTCAGCGAAGGCGAAAGGGAAAAGAAGATGAAGGAGAAGAAGCAGCATCCCCAATGTTGCAGGTATCACAAGTAGTACGGTGTACTTCAAATTTATGGCAGCCTATTGCAGAAAAGCTGACTTCCTTGCTAAATCCTTTCTATTTCTAAAAAGAATGTTAAAATAAGCATTTCAAATCTTAAACAAGATTACTTCCTGCTTCCTGATCATCAAATGAGAAGCAAATGCTTTGAGCAGCGTTTGTCTCCCCCCAACAGATTCAGAGAGATGCTGCGACAATCATGCAACCGTACTTCACGTCTAATGGCCTCGTCACCAAAGCACTTGAACATGCTTTCAAGTTGGAGCACATCATGGACCTCACCCGTCTGCGCTGCCTCGGCTCTCTGTTCTCCATGTTGCATCAGGCTTGCCGCAACGTAGCCCAGTACAACGCCAATCATCCAGACTTCCCGATGCAGATAGATCAACTGGAGCGCTATATCCAGGTAAGGACAGTATGCTGCTGAGTGATGTCTGTATTTGATGTGTCAGGGTAGTAGCTAGATTTCATTTATTGTGCCCGAAGTTTTGCCCCATTACTGTACAAGCTACTTTTGCTGCTTCCTACAGAGGTACCTGGTCTATGCAATACTCTGGTCGCTCTCTGGAGACAGTCGTCTGAAAATGAGGGCAGAGCTTGGAGAATACATTAGGAGAATTACAACTGTGCCCCTGCCAACTGCACCCAACATACCTATAATTGACTATGAGGTAAAATTTCTCTTATGCTCTAAGTTTTGCAGCTTTGTAGTCTTAGAAGCTTGCTTTAGGTTTTGCAAGTGAAACTGGAAAATAAAACACTAGGTTATCTGAAGTGTTAAAGTTTCTGGCTTGTCAGTGAACAGTGGTCTAAGCTGTGTGTTCCCATAATGACATCCAGTTTGATGCTGCAAACTATTTTGTGGTTTTAAAAATATATTTTAGCTAAGATGGAACTGCATTCTAAATTCTGATCGTGCTTTGTGTCCTTAGGTGTCTATTACAGGAGAGTGGGTGCCATGGCAAACCAAGGTTCCTCAGATTGAAGTTGAGACGCACAAAGTGGCAGCTCCTGATGTGGTAGTGCCAACCCTAGATACGGTTCGCCATGAAGCATTGCTGTATACCTGGCTGGCAGAACACAAACCTCTAGTCCTCTGTGGGCCGCCAGGTTCTGGAAAGACCATGACCCTCTTCAGTGCTCTCAGAGCCCTGCCTGATATGGAGGTACGTGAGAGTGTGTGTGGGCACACGTGTAAGTGTGAATTGCAGAGCAGTAACAAGTCACTAAACTCCTTAAAGATTAAAGCAGCCTAGTTAGTACTGAAGTGATTTGCTAGCTGGAGTTCAGTGGTCCTTCCACCTCGACCAATTATGCTGAGTAGAATTTAAATTTATTTCTCAAGATCCTTAACCCAAAAGCTACTTCCTTCCTGTCCAGCTTCAATAAATGCAGGAGCTTACCCCTGTTCAGTATTGAAAAGCTTGTAGTAATGTTTAATAGCTCTCGTCCTTGAGAGTTAATTAGGTGGAAAAACAGTAATATAGAGTTGTGGTGTTCTAAGCACAAGGCTGTACTAAGTACAAACCTGCGGTAGGAAGCACATGGTGTGCTATGGTTGGTAACCTGAGATCTGTGTGGTACGTGTACTACCACTGTGGAAAACCAAGTTGTAGCACACCTGTTCCCAGGACTCGTAGTAAGCCCTCTTTCAGGCTTCAGTGTGTGCTAATTTACTGATTTTCTCTTCACTCTTCTCTTCTCAAGGTGGTTGGACTCAACTTTTCTAGTGCTACTACTCCAGAGCTGCTCTTGAAAACTTTTGATCACTACTGTGAGTACAGGCGTACACCGAACGGGGTGGTGCTGGCTCCTGTGCAGCTGGGAAAGTGGCTGGTGCTGTTCTGTGATGAAATCAACTTGCCAGACATGGATAAGTACGGCACGCAGAGAGTCATATCCTTCATTAGACAGGTTTGTTTTCCTTTGTAGTCAACTATTTCATAACAGTTATCTTCACAGAAACTTAATATTACACTGATTTTGGTTTTGGATTTTTTTTTTTTCTTTCCCAGATGGTGGAACATGGAGGATTCTACCGTACATCAGACCAGACATGGGTGAAACTGGAGAGAATTCAGTTTGTTGGTGCATGTAATCCCCCTACTGATCCTGGAAGAAAGCCTCTCTCACACAGGTAATGTATCTGTTAAACAACTCTGCGTAGCTACAGAGTGGGAGGGTCAAAACTGAAGCAATGACTGTGGAATCCATTCTTAACAAATGCATTTAACACCAGCTGTGCTGAAGCGGTGTTCTTTGCTTGCAAAGTAACTGCCAGTTGGTTCTTATCCTTACAGTCAGTACCTCACTGTTGTATTTTTTGAGTAACTTGTCTGAAATGCAGTGGGTATGTCAGAATGCTTTTTGCTCCAAGTCACTAAGGATCAAGTAACCAACTGCAGTTACTGCTCAGAATTCTGTATCAAGCAGTGATTTAACGTTGGCAAAAAGATGAGTAAAATAGCCTAGAGTGTAACTTCACCTTCTGGACTGTCAAATATGCTAATCTTTCAGATTTTTGCGGCATGTTCCTGTGGTTTATGTGGACTATCCTGGACCAGCTTCACTTACTCAGATCTATGGAACATTCAATCGTGCCATGCTAAGGCTGATCCCGTCACTGCGCACGTATGCAGAACCGCTCACTGCTGCTATGGTGGAGTTCTACACAATGTCTCAGGTAACTGTGGAATACAACCCCAAATTCTAACCAGTCTTTCTTTTTGCTGAGTCACTAATAACACACGTTGTTTGCCTTTCATATTTGTAAGATATGTACAGGAACTCAGCTAATTACTTGAATTCTCCTAAAGCTACTGGGTGAGGGTAGCAAAGTAATACAGCAACTCAAGGCCTGTAAAAATACGGCACAATTTTGGGATGAAGTAACTAATGTGTATATATATCAGTTGTATACATAGAACTAAAATATATGTGAATTTTTAGGAGAGATTCACTCAAGACACGCAGCCACACTACATCTATTCGCCTCGTGAAATGACTCGATGGGTGAGAGGTATATTTGAAGCGTTAAGACCACTAGAAACATTACCAGTTGAAGGCCTTATCAGGATTTGGGCCCATGAAGCTTTACGTCTCTTCCAAGACAGGTAAGAAACATGAGATGGGGGGGAGTGAAGGGAAAAGAAAATGGAAAATGGGTTTTCCCCACTCCTTGCCAGCTTTCATTAGAAGATCAAACTGAAGTGTGCTTTGATGTCAGGTAGCTAGAATACAAGTGTGACTGCTTTCCTGCACTTCAGCTTAACTGTCTTGTGAATAGTAACTACAGAGTAGAAACACTTTGTTGGTAGCACTGCCATATCCTTCCACTACAGAGGATTTGTAGTCGTGGGCTTTTCCTTTTTTTCCAGACTTGTAGAAGATGAGGAGCGACGCTGGACTGATGAGAACATTGATATGGTTGCTCTGAAACACTTCCCCAACATTGACAAAGAAAAAGCTATGAGCAGACCTATCTTATACAGCAACTGGCTGTCAAAGGTAATAATAAAGTAGTTTGGAGCAACTAACTGATGCAGCTGTTACGGCTATATTAGCGTGATAATCAGTGCCTGTTGTTTTCTTAAGCTGGTCTCTAAGAAGTTCTCACTATGATTGTCTGAAGTAAAAGACTACCAAGTTAATAGCTATTATTGCAGGGATGCAGTTGTAAGATATACCGCAGTAAATAAAGGCAGAATTAAATAATATTCCTCTAGAATAGGATAGAAGAAAGTTGCTGGCAGTTATTGTTTATGGAGTCTCTTGAATAAGGAGTGATTCTTGAACAACTCTGACACTATAGATTCTATGGTGGACTGTTTCTCACAAACTGAATAGATAGATACTGCTGGGCAATTTGCAGAAATATTGTTGGATCAAGGCATAGGTCATTCTCATTTGCTACCCTTCTCTGTGACCAATAGCAAATGCCTGAGAGGCTGTGTAAATAGGGGAGTGAGGAGGAGCAAGTCTGTCATGCTGCTTCCCAATCTCCTTGGTGACTGGCAGCTGAGGCTGAACTTAGCATAGGTTCAGCAGATGATGTGTTTAAACCACGTGCCCCTGTTGGTGGCACTCTAAGCTGTGGACATGTCCTTGTGCAAGTTAAATGCGTACAGCGTTCTAAAGATTTTGTATGGGGATTGCTGTATTAGATACGCTCATACTTCTGCTTTCATCTAGTCAAAGAGTAGCAAAATACCCTTAATCTTAAATTCCATACTGTATTGACTGATTCTTCTAGGATTATATTCCAGTGGATCAAGAAGAGTTAAGAGACTATGTGAAAGCTAGGCTTAAAGTCTTTTATGAAGAAGAACTCGATGTACCACTTGTTCTGTTCAATGAAGTCTTGGATCATGTGTTAAGAATCGACCGGTAAGTTGAGGCTTCAGTTTCTGTTCATGTACATCGTATTTAGAGACTTTTTCTAAAACAGAGTAGCCTGTGTACAGGCTAAGAAAGGAGCTCAATCCTGTTCTTGTCCATAGATGATCTATGTGTGGCCTCCAGATAGCAGGATTCTAGCCGGAGAGATGTGTGTTGTAGGTTTTGGTGCTAACTTGAAGTTTAAGTGCTTGAAAAAGTCTTCAGTAAGTTGCTAACAGTTGCCCAAACACACTCAGTTAACTTTCTTTTTTCAGAATCTTCCGTCAGCCACAGGGCCACTTGCTGCTTATTGGGGTCAGTGGAGCAGGGAAAACAACCCTCTCAAGATTTGTTGCCTGGATGAACGGTTTGAGCGTCTATCAGATCAAGGTGGGCATGCTAGTTTCGCTTGACAAAACCAGTCAGTTAAACCTCGCACTTCTTGAATATCTACCCCTGAAATACCTGCTGAAAGAAAACATTAATAACAAATGTGACATCTTTTCAGGTTCACAGAAAATACACAGGTGAAGATTTTGATGAAGACCTTAGGACAGTATTGAGACGTTCTGGCTGTAAAAATGAGAAAATAGCTTTCATAATGGATGAGTCAAATGTGTTGGATTCTGGATTCCTGGAGAGAATGAACACCCTGCTAGCCAATGGAGAGGTAAGAACATTTCAAGTCAATACTTCAAGCACCTTTTTACAACTATGATCTACTACAAATTTACCTTTTGAATTAGGTTCCTGGTCTCTTTGAAGGAGATGAATATGCCACCCTCATGACTCAGTGTAAAGAAGGAGCACAGAAAGAAGGGTTAATGTTGGATTCACATGAGGAGCTCTACAAGTGGTTCACCAGCCAAGTTATTCGCAATCTCCACGTTGTGTTCACTATGAATCCATCTTCTGAGGGCCTGAAGGACAGGGCAGCTACCTCTCCTGCCCTCTTCAACAGGTAATTGCTGTGTATGCCAATGTACATCATAACTACTGCTAAAACGGTATTTTTGTGAGTCCTTCACAAATGCTTTGTATTTCAGATGTGTCTTGAACTGGTTTGGAGACTGGTCAACAGAGGCACTGTACCAGGTTGGCAAAGAGTTCACAAGCAAAATGGATCTTGAGAAACCAAATTACGTCGTGCCTGATTACATGCCAGTTGTGTATGATAAGCTGCCACAGCCGCCGTCGCACAGGCNAGCCGCCGTCGCACAGGGAAGCTATTGTTAATAGTTGTGTGTTTGTTCATCAGACTCTGCATCAGGTGTGTTTTATTATATTGCTCAGCTTGTGTTGATCTCTAGGCCTCAGCACCACGCACCAATTTCCTAAGAAATGTGTGTTCAGCATTTGGATAGATTTTAAATCAATGCATAATCAAGAGTTCCTTCTTTCCTAAAGGCTAATGCTCGTCTGGCAAAACGAGGAGGCAGAACCATGGCAATCACACCACGCCACTATTTGGATTTCATCAACCACTATGCCAACTTGTTCAATGAGAAACGAAGTGAATTAGAGGAACAGCAAATGCATTTGAATGTTGGCCTTAGAAAAATCAAGGAAACAGTTGATCAGGTACATATCTTTGACCATTTGCCCTTTCTTTATAAGGCTTGGGTGATTAAATAGATCTCTATGCTTAATCTGAGTGCTCCTGTCTTAACTCAGGTGGAAGAATTGCGGCGTGACCTAAGAATAAAGAGTCAGGAACTGGAAGTGAAGAATGCAGCAGCCAATGACAAGTTGAAAAAAATGGTGAAAGATCAGCAGGAAGCTGAGAAGAAAAAGGTATAAAATATTAGTTAAATCTCTGTGCACAGTAAATACTCTTGTTTATGACAAGAGCCTGTAGAGCAAGCACTTGAGGAAGTTCAGCTTCTAAAAAGCAGTGTTTTGTCTGTAAAACTTCCACGTAGGTCATGAGCCAGGAGATTCAGGAACAGCTGCACAAGCAGCAGGAGGTCATTGCAGACAAGCAGATGAGTGTGAAGGAAGATCTTGACAAGGTGGAGCCTGCTGTCATTGAGGCTCAGAATGGTATGTCAGCACATGGAGGGATCGCACTATGGAACTGGATCTAAAGCCGAAGTCTGCGGGAGTGTGTTTTGGTGTGGTCTGAGCTTGTCTCGTTTAATGAAGATGTAGATGCTTACCATAGAGCTGAACAGCATTGGAGAAATTCCTAGTATTTGAGCTCTGAGTTTGTGTTGTTGGTGGTACTGATCTGGTACTTGATACTCGTTACGGCTTGTAGCTTCATTTCTCGCAGGCCAGCTCTAGTTACTCAGTCTCTATTCATAAAGAAAGCTCATGATCAGGCTGCTGATGCCTTCTTATGGCATAGACAGTATACCATCAAGCTCTCCCTTCATAAAACTGGGTAGAACAAACATTCCTTTTAATAAAGCTTTAAATAAATCATTTTTAGACAACAGAATAAATTGCCTGTGGCCAGTTAGCAAGTTAACTTCTGTAAAAGTCCACTAGTATCGGCTAACGTAAAGAACTCGGCTTCCTTTGAAAAGCTTGAAGCATTTTCACAGGTGCAAGATCCTTTAACAGACTTTGGTAACTGTTCATTTTCTTCCCAATCAACATTCACCATCTTCCTGGCACTGGTTAGCTGTGAAGTCAATAAAGAAACAGCACCTGGTCGAGGTCCGTTCCATGGCTAATCCACCAGCGGCAGTGAAGCTAGCACTGGAGTCCATCTGCCTGCTGCTGGGTGAAAGCACAACTGACTGGAAACAGATACGTTCCATCATCATGAGAGAGAACTTCATTCCAACTATTGTTAACTTCTCTGCTGAGGAGATCAGGTAAAGTGCAGGCATGCCTTACGTGAATGAACTGATCGCGAAGGCATGGAAGGTCTTAATTGGACGTTC
This sequence comes from Alectura lathami, assembly GCA_013399715.1. Taxonomy (NCBI): domain Eukaryota; kingdom Metazoa; phylum Chordata; class Aves; order Galliformes; family Megapodiidae; genus Alectura; species Alectura lathami. The sequence goes on along the minus strand of VXAV01006100.1, from coordinate 201,799 downwards.
CCTTTGTGTAATTACTTCTGTTGCACTTGACTTTTTCTGAGACTAATTTACTCCTGCATGTAATAAACGTGTAGGTGTACAGGAAACAGACCACTGCAGCAAAGATGTGTCATACAAACTGGGTCAGAACAACTGCTGCTGAGCAACTTCAAGGCATAATTCCAAATCATTGTGCTGCTGTCCAAAGTCATGTCATTAGCTGAAACTAGTCTCCACTAACGGCAGACCAGGTTGCTCAGGCTGTCCCTGACTGAGCAGGAGCTCAAAATAGAGACCTTCTGAATTCCCTTCCAGCTCCAAATTATCCCGTGATCCTGTGAGCAGAGATAAGCAGTTTGCAATTAGCTAGTTATAAGAATTTGTTAAATAATGATTTCTGAAACAGTGTCTTCAATGATCAAAATATCTCAGCTGCCAGTCAGCAAAACTGATAGGAACTGTTTTTGTCGATTGCGAAAGGTAGACCACCCTCTGACCACCTGTGTGCTGACGTTCTGTGGACTCATGCTGTCTAAAAACTTTCCTCTTGCAGCGATGCCATCCGGGAGAAGATGAAGAAAAACTACCTGTCAAACCCGAGTTACAACTACGAAATTGTGAACAGAGCTTCACTGGCCTGTGGGCCGATGGTGAAATGGGCAATTGCACAGGTAAAGTTGGTACTTTGGGAAAGCAAATGCAAGGTGAAGAGTGAGCCTAAAGGTACATGACAGGGTCTAAAGGCTCTGAGTTTGCCTCTGTTCACCTAAACATTGCGAGCTACTTTGCTTCAAAGACATTAGTAGAAAGTCAACGTGAATTGGTTCTGTAGTACTGTGCCAGAGATACCCTTTTTGCACCAAGAAACTTTAGATTTAGAGTGAAAAACAGGTGATCCTTTCTCTGTGGTTCTGCTGCGTAAGTCAGTTCTTTTGTGCTTTCAGCAAGACAAATGCCGGGAAATGCGCTGCGATGTTAGTGAAATTTTTGCTGTTTCGCTTCACAGTGGGCGTGCTCACGGGCAGCTCTGTTAAAGTCTTTTAGACAGACTTTTAAATACTTGAATAGTTTCCTGAGTGAATAGGCTTTTGGGAAGGTGCACCCAGGGTGGTTTTGCTCACCTGTTGGTGGCCAACACAGCAGTATGCTTGCCTTGATAAACCTGTGCTCGCTGTAAGTGGTAGTGATGTGTAGAGACTCCGTTTAGCTTCAGTCTAGCCAATGGGTCCTGTCCTAATTGTTCTGTGGTTTGGCTATGCTGAATTCTGCACTGGAAAAGGCAAATGAGCTCAGCACTGGTGTGAACACCCAGTTAAATGTTTCTGCAAAACAGTGCTGTGTGCTGAGCAGTGTGTCTCCATTTAGATGACTTCCTGTGAGTCTACAGAGCAGTAAAAGCATATTGCAAAAAGCAATTGTTTGTGCTTGGGACTTGGTTTAAACTCAAGTCGTAGTGGTTGATAGTCTGAAGTTTCTGTTAAGTTAATCCTTCTACTTCGGATTGCAAGTACTGAAGCTTGAAAGGATGGAATTGGTAGCGTATACCTGAATGCTGCGGTTCTTGCTAACACAATTCAGAAAGTACAAAAGACCTGTTCACTGTTTACAGCTTAACTATGCTGATATGTTGAAAAGAGTAGAACCTCTGCGCAACGAACTGCAGAAGTTGGAGGATGATGCCAAAGACAACCAACAGAAAGCAAATGAAGTGGAGCAGATGATTCGTGACCTTGAGGCCAGCATTGCTCGTTACAAAGAAGAATATGCTGTGCTGATTTCAGAGGCTCAAGCTATTAAGGCAGACTTGGCTGCTGTAGAAGCAAAAGTAAGACCTTATATATCAGTAACTTTCCATTATTTTACCTTAACATTCTTCAAAATTCCTTACATTGAGCACGCTAGGCTGCTTCCTCTTCACAGAGTGTCTGAGCTGTCTGTTTCACCCCTGGATCTCATGAAGCTTTGTGAGCTACTGAAACCTGGCTAGAGTTAGAAATACCAGCTCATGTTGTCAGTTAAATACCGAGACAGTTCACATCAGGCTTAAAATAAGTGGAAGCCTTTGGAAACAGCCATTGGTGTAGCATAATGTTGTAACAGGACTTAATGTTTTTGCAAGAATTTCTCAAGAATGCAAGAATGTCTTTGGTCTAGTCACTAGCACATCACTACTACAGTAGTACTTAGTGTCCCTGGAGATATTTAATATCACAAGAATACATCATCTAAAGAGAGCACTTCACTTGCTTCTAGGTAAACCGAAGCACAGCTCTTCTGAAGAGTCTTTCTGCTGAACGTGAGAGATGGGAGAAGACAAGTGAGACCTTCAAGAACCAGATGTCCACTATTGCGGGAGACTGCTTGCTGTCAGGAGCTTTCATTGCCTATGCCGGTTACTTTGATCAGCAGATGCGGCAGAACTTGTTCACTACCTGGTCTCACCACTTGCAACAAGCAAACATCCAGGTAAAGAGCGTTGCAACAGCTTAACCAGAAGTCAGTTTACTGCAACTGTTAAAAAAAGTTTTTAGATTGTTAAGTGAAGAATGAGACTGTAGGAGAGGAGTAACCTTGCAGAGGTTACTCCTTGCGTCTGCTCAAAATGTCTTCACGATCTCTAGTCAAAAACTAACGGTGTGTACTTTGTACAGTTCCGGACGGACATCGCGAGGACAGAGTACCTCTCCAACGCAGATGAGCGGCTTCGCTGGCAAGCAAGTTCTCTGCCTGCAGATGACCTGTGCACTGAGAATGCCATCATGCTCAAGCGGTTTAATAGGTATTTCATCCTAAGACTGAGAATTCTAAAACAGCGTTCTCGCAGCAGGCTTCTGCACCTATCAGAATTCACACTTTCAAAGCGCTGTCTAACTGTTGTGAGAGCTTTTAATGTTTGCAAAAGCTACTCGACCATGGGTAAGCTAACGTAAACTCTCACTAGTCTTTGCTTGCCTTTGGTGTTATGGTTAGGTGTTAAAATAGATCGGCTCGAACTGAAATAGGTCCTTGAACTTTGCCAACATATTTCTTCAATATGCAGACTATTAGAGTTGTGACTATTAATCCAATCTAGTTTCATAACAGTACTTGGAGGTTGCCTGCAGTCAAAACCCAAATAATTGAAGTGTTTCATTGTTAATTAGGTATCCGTTGATCATCGATCCCTCCGGGCAAGCTACAGAGTTCATCATGAATGAGTACAAGGACCGTAAGATAACTCGTACGAGTTTCTTGGATGATGCTTTCAGGAAGAACTTGGAAAGTGCCTTGAGATTTGGTAACCCGCTTTTGGTCCAGGTTAGTTCCACGATCATGCAGAAACTCCTTATAATTCTTGAATTCTGCCCTGTGTACTAGAAAAGTTTGCAGTTTCTCTGTTAGTAAGATGCAAATAACTTCATTTTCAAGTCATGATTTAATTAATACTGAGTAGTATGTGAAGTACTAGTCCTGAGAAAAATACATTTGGTGAGATAAGCAGTGAAAAGATGATTTCTTTTTCTACCTTATCAGATGCTTTTATTTTCAAATGATCTTTTTGTATTCCCAGTCACTTTATACTTGGAGCCTATCTGTTCTGTTTCTCCATTGTGCAGTCATTGGTCTCAGTTCGTAGTGGCTAATATGCCTAGCTATGCAGAATTAAATCTCCTCCAAGCACTAGGAAGAAATGTCAGTATTACAAAGAAAAAGGCAACTAAGAATAGCTGGCTTTCACTTCTGAGATTTTTTTTGTTTGTTTCCTAGCATAGAACTGGAGAAACAAAGCGTCAGCTCACAGATGAGATCAGCTACTACTGCTGGTGCTGCTTAGAATAGGCCCCATTGTACATAGAAAGTAACGCAGCTGGGCCAGTAACAGTGCACCCCTCCTGAGGCGGGGTGTGGTAACAGCCTGAACTCTGGGCTTGTGTAGCTCAGCTACAAATCTAAACCTTCTGAATGTGATCTGTATTCCAAACTAACTGCAAATGGACTGCTGCCAGCGCGTTAGCCTCAGCTGGGTCAGGATTTCTAGCTAGAGACGCTTGCAAGTAACTGGCTCTCTCTAACACATCTCTGCTTTTAGGATGTGGAGAGCTATGACCCAGTTCTGAATCCTGTTCTGAACCGTGAAGTCCGGAGAACTGGAGGCAGAGTTCTGATTACTCTGGGAGACCAAGATATTGATTTGTCACCATCCTTTGTTATCTTCCTCTCCACCAGAGATCCAACCGTAAGCAAAACTCAGAGCTGTCCTGGTTGTAGAAATGGTGTGTCAGTGAGCTGAGAAAGATTTTCATGTTTCCCATGAACAGGTTGAATTCCCACCGGACCTCTGCTCTCGTGTTACATTTGTGAACTTCACGGTAACGCACAGCAGCTTACAGAGCCAGTGTCTGAATGAAGTCCTGAAAGCTGAAAGACCAGATGTTGATGAAAAACGGTCTGATCTCCTCAAGCTTCAGGGTATGCTTACCAGAACTGAAGCAACTTCCTCCTGCCCTAAAAGAATGGAGTGGTTTAACTCTAGCTGCAGAAATATACTGTCAAATATTTTTATAGCTGGTGCTCTTTTTTTTTTTTTTTTGCACGGACAGTGGCAGAACTTAGTCCTTGAAAACTAACACATCTATACAGTATGTAACCTAATTTTTCTTCTAATTAAGGTGAATTTCAGCTGCGCTTGCGTCAGTTAGAAAAATCCCTGCTACAGGCGCTTAACGAAGTGAAGGGACGTATCCTGGATGATGACACCATCATTACTACTCTTGAGAACCTGAAGAAGGAAGCAGCAGAGGTTACTAGAAAAGTAGAGGAGACTGATATTGTCATGCAAGAAGTGGAGACTGTTTCTCAGCAGTACTTGCCTCTTTCTACAGCATGCAGCAGCATCTACTTCACTATGGAGTCGCTGAAGCAGGTAGGATGAGCTCCTGCCTGCGGGTACTGCCTAATTCCAGTGCCAGCTGCCGTGTTGCAGTGTTGTAGGCATGAGCCATTGACTGTCAAAACCAGCAGGATTCTAGAGAGGAAACCAAGCTCTCTTGTTTTTCAGATACATTTCCTGTACCAATACTCGCTCCAGTTTTTCTTGGACATCTATCACAATGTCTTGTATGAGAACCCAAATCTGAAGGGAATCACGGACCACACTCAGCGCCTCTCAATCATCACAAAGGACCTCTTCCAGGTTCAGTATTTTACTCAGTAGATGGACTTCAATAATTTTGGAAGGTTCAGAGTTCCAAGTTCTGCTAACTTCACTGTTTCCTCAATAGGTGGCTTTCAATAGAGTAGCACGTGGCATGCTGCATCAAGATCATATAACATTCGCTATGTTGCTGGCCCGGATTAAGCTGAAAGGCACCATTGGGTAAACTTTGGTTTCTCACTTCCCTTCAGTTGAAAAAGGGAGGGATGTTTTGAAGCAATACTGAGCTAAAGTTCTCTATTCCCTTAACATTAGGGAGCCTACATATGATGCAGAATTCCAGCACTTCTTGAGAGGAAAGGAGATTGTACTGAACACTGCATCTCTCCCAAAAATCAATGGTTTGACTGTAGAGCAGACTGAAGCAATGATGAGGTTGAGCTGCCTTCCTGCGTTTAAGGACCTTGTTTCAAAAGTTCAAGCTGATGAGGTAAGTGTTGAATAGGGTTTGGTTTTTTTTCTACCCTGCTGCCTGGTTAAGCTTTTTCAGTTTCTGCTTTAAGAACTTCATGCTACAAGTAAGTTCTCCTAGTATGAGAAAGGAAGCCTTACAGATCAGCTAGTTCGGGGCATTGGGAAATGAATGTTTGTATTAGAAGTTGAATTCTCTTTGCTACCTCTAATTTTCTGAAATTCTTCAGATCTGGACCATACAACACACTTTTGATGCTGTGAAACTCCATTTCAGATATTTTGCATTTTCTTTCAATACAGCAATTCTGTATCTGGCTGGATAGCAGTTCACCAGAGCAGACCGTACCGTACCTTTGGACTGAAGAAAAACCTGCAAGTAAGTTAAGTTGCACAGTTGTCCACACCAGTCCTACTGTACTGGCTTCAGTTGAAGTAGAACTGATGAGCCTGTAAAGCAGTTCTAAAGTAGAACTGGAATTTGGACCTGAATGCTTGGGAAGATCATAAACTTGGGATTGCAGAAGAAATTTAGACTATTAAAAAAAAAAATGCCATCACTTTTGTAAGCAGTAGTCTCTGTACTTTGTTCCCGCTCGCTGTTCTGTGATCTGCACTTTCTACCACGTAGGATGAAATGTACTTGCACAGTCTCATTCAGTTGCGTAACAGTTTGGCTTAACTGTAGCCATTGCAAAACTGAAGGAAGCACGTGGGACAAGGCACACTTAAACTCCAAGTCTGATGTTCCTTCTGAGGACAGGGCTGGCCTACAAGACTCTTTCCTCCTGCATCTAAGCATGAGGTTGTAATTCTTGCTGCATTGGTTGTGAGTGCTAATTTGTGAAGAGTTGCATCTTGGGAGTACCTGGTGCCGTTCAGTTACTGCCCTATCTGCAGGGCAACGTTAGGAAGCGCTTGCCATCTGTGGTGATTCACGACTCATTCCTGCAAGTTGGTTTTTAATAAGGTCTCTAAGCTTGTATTTAGTCGATACCGTAAAGCTGCTTGACCAATAACTGAAGCAACTTTGCATTAACTGTGCTGCCCAAGCGAGACAAGTTTGTAATACTTCAGAGTCTAGCAGAACAGCAGGTTATTGAATGAGTGAGGTGATGTGAAGAGATTTGTTGTCCCTGGAAGTTTAAAACCGTGTCATGGCACTTCTAGACTGTAGGCTTTGTAGACAAGTGGCATTTTGGTGGAATCCAGAAGCCTCTTGTCAAGTAGGCTTTTAAAGGGCTCCCAACATGAGAGATGGAGCAGGCCGTTAAGTTGTCACAGGAGGCAGAGATCTTCCATAGGATAATTACTCAAAACATTTAGTCTTTGGAATGAGATGGGAAAAACTGAATGGAGGATTGAAAAGAAGGAGGTGCCGAGGGTTGGTTTTCTTACCTGTCTGTGTTTCCTCTTTTCAGCTCCAATTGGACAGGCCATTCATCGCCTGCTTCTGATCCAGGCCTTCCGTCCGGATCGTTTGCTGGCAATGGCGCATGCGTTTGTTTCAACAAATCTTGGAGAGTCTTTCATGTCCATTATGGAGCAGCCTTTAGATCTGACACACATTGTAGACACAGAGGTAACCTTCCTGTGTGTGAAAGGCTAAAATCCTGAGGTCATGCTCAGTGCCATTTCGCGTGAGTTCCATAGCGACTAAACCTGTTCACAGAACGTTTCCCTTTCTGACCACTTCCCCTTCTGCCTACAGTATGAAGGAAGGATTGTTTTCCTATTTGTTAAAAGCAAAATAAGGGTAACATAATGCCTTCAGATGGCCAGGGGGAGGAAAGACTGAGCTTACTGTATTCATGTTGTGACTGCTTCGTATCACTTTAAACTTTTGTACAACAGGTGAAACCCAATACCCCTGTGCTGATGTGTTCGGTGCCTGGTTATGATGCCAGTGGTCACGTTGAAGACCTTGCAGCTGAGCAGAATACGCAGATTACTTCCATTGCTATTGGTAAGATCATACCATTTTTCATCATCTAAACATAAATGAAATTGTTAGCTGTAAGAGCTTTAGCAACTTTCTGTCTTCTAGGTTCTGCTGAGGGATTTAATCAAGCAGATAAAGCGATTAACACAGCAGTGAAATCTGGAAGGTGAGTTCTGGCTGCGTTATAGCTAGAATACCGCCTGGTGGGGAGGAGAGTTAGAGTGGGAGGGTAATAACTATTGCCTAAATAGATAAAACCGTGAAGAACTGGAATTTATGATAACTTATGCACAGCTCTTCACAACTGGTGTTTGACTGAAGTGTTTTCAGGAAGAGAGGTAGGTTGCATCTGCAGAACTGTTAGCCCATTTACAGTAGGAACTGATTCAGTATAGAAGAAAGTCTTAAAAGATGGAGGAAAACATGTAGCTGTACACTGAAAAGCACTTGTTCTGTTTCCAACCTTCACAGATGGGTAATGCTGAAGAATGTTCACCTGGCTCCTGGCTGGCTCATGCAACTGGAAAAGAAGCTGCATTCCCTGCAACCTCATGCTTGCTTCAGGCTCTTCCTTACCATGGAGATCAATCCAAAGGTAATGTTGATCTTAAATTTGGTGCTCTGGTAGAGTAACTGCATTGCAGAGCCAAGAATGCTGCCCAGGGAAGGATTTCTCACGACTGCCTTCCTGCATTGGTGGAAGGAGGATACATGCTGCTGGGGTAGTTGCCAGCTTTTGGTTGTGGTACCTGGAAGCTTCATGCCATTCTGGTGGCCCTGCCCTCCCGAAGAAGGGCAGGGCTCTGTGTGTGCCCACAGTGAGGTTCTGAGGTCTTGAATCTAGCGCTAATGCTGCTAGAGGGAATTAACAGTGAGGGAATGAACTTAGTGAGGGCTAAAGGAGTTGGGTTTGAGTTTATTCGTCTTCTCTCTTCTAGGTGCCAGTAAATCTGTTACGTGCTGGCCGAATCTTTGTGTTTGAACCTCCTCCTGGTGTGAAGGCAAACATGCTGAGGACTTTCAGTAGCATTCCGGTTTCTAGAATGTGCAAGGTAAGACTGTGGCTTATGTGAGTGAAATGGAAATGTCAGAATGCCTTTGCTAAAATTATACTTCAGAAAAATGATAAAACCTCAGCTTCCAAGACGTACCTAGAATATCTTGTTTGTGCAGAAGTAAAGTAGCTGCCTCTTCTGTAGATAGAGGGTTATCAGTTTTGGTAGTGATCTAGCATTAAATCTGGTATTTTTCCAGCCTTTTAGCAGGCTTTGGTTTTTGTCAGTTCACCTGGGTAATAAGCATGTTTTTTTTCCTCTACTTCCTAGTCTCCAAATGAACGTGCTCGTTTGTATTTCCTGCTTGCCTGGTTCCACGCCATTATCCAAGAGCGTTTGCGCTATGCTCCGTTAGGTTGGTCCAAGAAGTATGAATTTGGGGAATCCGATCTGAGATCTGCCTGTGACACGGTAGATACGTGGCTGGATGACACAGCAAAGGCAAGTAGTCTTGTGCCTTAGGTAAAGGTATTATTTAGGTTACTGAAGTTCTTTAGTCAGGCAGTCTGTTCGGGAAGCTTTTAGCTACCTAGATGAGTAGGCTCAAATAAAGTGCTGACTGCTGAACTTAGTTCCTGAGTTCCTGAACTTGATTCCTCTGTCAGAGGAGAGGTGAAGAGGATGGCTTCCTGCTAATGACACTGCATTTTACTCACAGGGCCGCCAGAACATCTCACCTGATAAAATCCCCTGGTCTGCTCTGAAGACACTGATGGCACAGTCTATCTATGGAGGCCGCATCGACAACGAATTCGATCAGCGTCTGTTGAACACTTTCTTGGAGCGTCTCTTTACTACTCTGAGTTTTGACAGTGAATTCAAACTGGCCTGCAAAGTTGATGGACACAAAGATATTCAGATGCCAGATGGAATCAGGTATCTTTTTGCCTATCCTGATTTCTATGTGGAACTTTTTCTTTTTTTTAAACACAAATACATAAAAGCCTGATGTATATCTCTGTGCTGAAATTTGACTTGGGCAAAGAACAACCTTGCCATTCTAATAGGGGAAGGCATTCTAATGAATACCAAAATCGTTACTTGCAGGCGTGAAGAATTTGTCCAGTGGGTTGAGATGCTGCCAGATACACAGACACCATCGTGGCTGGGCCTGCCAAATAACGCAGAGAAAGTTCTTCTCACCACTCAAGGTAAAAACAGAACTTCAACAATGTCTTAGGTTAGAAGGCCAGCAGTTTAACCGAAAAGCAGATGAGAAATAGTAAGGCCTGCTGGGGAATAAATACCCAGCTTCCCCCTCCTCCCTCATCACAGTTGGTGTAGCCTCTGCAAGGTGAACGCTCCAGCATTCCAGAAGCTGACTAGAAGCTGAATGGTTGCATTCAGCCTTCCAGTTGTCAAGTTCACATCTTGATTCTGGAAAGCTTCATTGTCAGCTCTGGAACCCTGTGCATCCAGACAGTTCTGAATCTTTGGTGTGGACTGGGAGGGGCGAAGCAGTGCTAGTTCTTGCGTCTAGTTGGATGTTTTCATGTTAATGCCAGTGCTTCTCTGACTTAACAGCATATCTTGTGATTTAGGCATAGATATGATCAGTAAAATGCTGAAAATGCAGATGCTAGAGGATGAGGATGATCTAGCTTATGCAGAAACTGAGAAGAAGACAAGGACCGATTCTACATCAGATGGTCGTCCAGCTTGGATGAGAACACTGCATACCACAGCCTCCAACTGGCTTCACCTTATCCCGCAAACTCTAAATCACCTGAAGCGGACTGTGGAAAACATTAAGGTAAGAATTAAGGTTTGTCTGAGATGGACACAGGGTCCGCACTGGAGTAAGTGCATTGTGATTCCTAGTACCAATTGCACGGCTTTGAGGGACAGTGAAACTTGTGTCAGTGCTAGTTCTGACTGCCACAGCTGCATGACGCCCCACTGGCTTTCCTGAAATGCTCTTAGAAGTTGGTCTTGTGTTTTCTGGGGAATTCTTCAAAGAAATACAACTGCAAAGTGTGTATTGTGGCTGTACTGCTCCTGAAGCTTCTTTGTGATAAGGTAGCGAGAAGCAAGTGCTTTCTGTTACGCTTGCAGCATGCTGACTGCCGCTGGTGCACTAGCCTCTGCAGCTAGTGCACATCAGTGAGTGCTGAAGCTCAGTGGTGGCTAGTAAGGGGATATATGGGGCAGCAGCTTCTGCTGAGTGAAAACACAGATTTCAGGGGGAAAAACTCTTGAGGTCTGGGCAGTAGTAACCTGAGCTCTTAACTCGAGAATAAGCTGTCAGCTGAGCATGTCCATGACTGCCTGCCTGCTTCTAAAGACTTCCTGTAGGATAGTAGGTGAGACCCATTTGTTGCTGATCAGAGGAAATCCAGAATTGATTGGAAGGAGCTGCAGCAGGCAGTCTGCATTCACTGTTCAGCTACAAGCCTTCTACTAGCAGTTTTCTAGCAGGAGTGTTAGACACTGATCTGCAGCTTGTTCCAAATGTTTTGACAACCAGGATCCTTTGTTCCGGTTCTTCGAGAGAGAGGTGAAAATGGGAGCTAAGTTGCTTCAGGATGTGCGTCAGGACCTTGCAGATGTGGTTCAAGTGTGCGAAGGCAAGAAGAAACAAACCAACTACCTTCGCACCCTTATCAATGAGCTGGTGAAAGGTATGGTACTTACAGCTGGTACCTCCCAGCGCTCTGCTTGGCTCTTGCACTCTGTAAGTTAGAAGCTGTTATGCTCAGCAGCTTGAAAAAGAAATGGAAGGAAAATGGCTTTACCATTTGGCACAGGCAGTCCTTCTGAGGTGAGCATAAAAGTCCAATTGGTTTAGTTTGGGATTTCAAGTTGAGGTGGGTAACTTCAGACTTATTCAGACAGTTTAAGTTAGCAGCTTAATTTCGAAGCAGAAGTCTTCCAGTCTCTAAGTTATGATGGAGCAATGTTCTTTCTACCACAAAGTGAGCAATCCTAACAAAATCTCCTAGCAATTACTTGAGTTTTCTAAACATCTGTTTCAAGATGATAGGTAACTTTCTAATAATACATGAAGATCTGCTGTTAAAGTGCCATCCTGATGTCTGCTTTGAACAAAACTGTTTCCTAAAACACAGTAACTTGACCTCTTCAGTTTTTTTCTAAAGAACTCAAGTCTTCAAGAACACTTAAAGATTAGCTATTACACTGCACAGCTTTGTGTAACTGAATGGTGTTTTAAGTAAGTCCTAGGCCTGGAGGCCATCTGCTCTGTAGTCTTGATGAATGCTTTTACTTCCTGAGGAGCCTTGTAATAGACACCGGAGTCCTGATCCGAGGCTGTGGGTAGGCTGTCAGAACAGTGCACAGTTCAACCTGCAAGCAAGTCTTAATTTTAATCCCATTTTCCGTAGGTATTTTGCCTCGCAGCTGGTCTCACTACACAGTGCCAGCTGGCATGACTGTTATTCAGTGGGTGTCTGACTTCAGTGAACGCATCAAGCAGCTGCAGAATATTTCCCAGGCAGCTGCCTCCGGTGGAGCAAAAGAACTAAAGGTATCTTGTGTTGGTGTCATCCGGAAGCTTTATAACTACTGTATGGAGTCTTCATCTCAAGGCTTCTTAGGAGTTGCTTAGGAGACAGCTTCAGTCAATGTCTCCTAAATGTGCTTGTGAATACTGTTGATACCTCCTGATACCAAAGCAGTGAGGCTAGCCAGCTGGCGGTTCGTATGGGTTAGAGGGAACAGCAGTACTTCTGCACTGCCAGGCCACGTGGCCTTAGAGGAAACAGCAGTTCAGCAGTTACAGTGTTCCAGCAGCAGCAGGAAAATTTTAACATTAAAAATTTAGATTGAGGAACTGATCCCTATGATAATCAACTGAAGCCGTATGTGCTGATTTTCCTTTTCCCCTCCTCAACCAGAACATCCACGTGTGCCTGGGCGGCCTGTTTGTCCCAGAGGCGTACATCACGGCTACGCGGCAGTACGTCGCCCAGGCGAACAGCTGGTCCCTGGAGGAGCTCTGCCTTGAGGTCAACGTTACGACTACGCAGAACGCCGTCCTGGACGCGTGCAGCTTTGGAGTCACAGGTAAACTTTCTGTGGGAAGGAGCGGGTCCTTGCTCTAAAGCGCTTTCAGAAGCTCCTGGCGTTAAGTGGGCTGCATCAAATGTGAAAGAGTGACAGCACTGCAAGAGTTAATAGACACTGTCTGAAGTAGTTAAAAGGTGATACTAACGGGGAAGCATTCATCACCGTAGTATGTGTCAAGACTGAGGTCAGTAAGCAGTATTCAGTAGTGTATCTGGTACAACTTCTCTGTTCAGGTCATGAAACACTTCTTGCTCTTTTAGTGGACTTAGCAGTGAACCAGAATGGCCGTAGTTTAAAACGTCTTGCAGATTTTGATGATCACAGCCCTTAATGGTACAGAGGGAGGCTTGCTTTGTCTGGGTATAGGAAAGCTCTTAGCACTCTGAAGTGTGTTTCCACTTACAGGCCTGAAACTTCAAGGAGCTACGTGCAGTAACAACAAGCTGTCGCTTTCAAACGCCATTTCAACTGTGTTGCCCATTACACAGCTCCGCTGGATCAAGCAGACAAATGCTGACAAAAAAGCAAATGTTGTAAGTACT
>VXAV01006100.1:166787-181584 GCA_013399715.1 Alectura lathami | reverse complement strand
CCCCCCCCCCCCCCCTTTTATTTTTTTTGTGTGTCTTTGCAGGTGATACCATTTGAATTGATTTATTCACACATGTCCCACATCAACTGTTTTCCAGCACAGCTACCTGCACCATCAGCCTACTGACAAAGCAGCTAACAGCCTATATTATACTTGAACAGGGCGAGAAACAAACAGCATTTAGGAAAAGTTACCATGTATTTATGTGCCAGCCTCTCCATGCAGTTCGAGCTTTTGACAGAATCCTTCATTTCTTGAGCATGTAACAAAACAGGAAGAGGGGAGGGAGACACATTAGAGAAAGATCTCCTTGATGAATAGGTAACTCCCTGTATGCTAGAAAAGTTTGTCCATTAGCCATGGCCTGCATTAAGTTAGTCATTAAGGGCTGCTTCTGTTTAAAACACAGAAAAGCAGCAGCCAATGTCTTCTACCAGAACAATAACTTGGTTTGCTGGTCATTCATGCAGCACAAATAAGAAGTTTATGAAAATGTGTATCTTTCCTATAAGGAGGTTTTTGGTTAAGAAAAGGCGCTACAAGTTTTCAGAACCATCAGGGAGCTACGTGCACTCAAGTCATCAGACCAGCACGCACTGAGCCAGCCCTACACGCAGTCCCGGCCCCAGCCCTCCCCGCGGGGCTCTGCCCACAGACCGCTCACCTCTGCCCGTGGCCTCCCAGCCCATGGCCACTGCCGCCTCCTCCGCCGTCCCCTGCCCACCGAGGCCATCTCGCCGCCGGTGCCTTCGCCCCGCTCCAGCTCTGCGTGCCCTGGCTGCCGGCTTCCCGGCCCCCCCGCTCACGGCCGCCTCCCTGCTCAGCTCCCTCCGCATGGGAGCGGCCACCTAGGGAAACGGAGCGGCAGAAATCTGCAGAAAATAGCACAGCAGTTTGTGTGACGTTTCTCACATGTAAAGCACGCTTATGGACAGACAAGCACACACATCTACAGCTGAGTTGGCAAGGCCTGGTAGCCAGTGGTGTGCTGCTTCCCCTCTGCTCGCGCTGGATTATTTCCTGTAGCCCCGTTTCATCCACACAACCCTCAGAAAATAGCCCACAGTCAAGGGAGTGTAAAAGCCTCAGCGAGCCAAGTGTCTGTCACCAGAGCCAGAAGCTTCTTGCCAGACTATAAAGGCCCTGGGAGCAGGTCCCTGGAGACGTGAGGGGCAGCAGCCCACAGCACACCCCACAAGCCTTCCACTCTGCTTCTGCCACCTGCTGAGCTACACACCCTACTGCACACACCTCTTTTCCCCAGACAGCTCCTTTTCCATCTCCTTACCTTGTCTGCCCAGGCCAGAACCAGCCTGATAGTTGCTTTCCTTCCCTGGGTTCCCCGAGTACTTCCACAACCAACCACAGACCAGCCAAAAGTCTCCTCCAGCACTGCCACCACTGAAGTACCAGCTGACGTGAATGAGGGCATGCAATCATCCTTCACCCAAACACATGGCTCAGAGCCCTTTCTCCCACAAAGGCCTGTCCAAAATTGTCTACTGATGCTTTACAAGCAACAGATGTCAGCAATAAGGCCCCCACCAGGTGGGACTCCAGAGAATCGTTAGTCTCTGAGGGATTACAGGTGAAATTGTGACATCAGGAATCATGTCTTCCACAAATAAAGCATGGTAAAAAGGTGAGATGGGACTGTGTTGCAGTGAAAGAGTTCTTATTTCACTTGCAATAGGGAGTATTTGTTCAAGTTTATCAAGGGAAGCAAGTACAGACCAGAATATGAAGGCCTGCAGCTGTAAAGCCACAAGATTTTGGTCAACCCACTGTGGAATGCTGATCAGAAACATCTTGGTGAAGCCCAGGAGTGTTGTGGCAGGCTAGAACCAAGGCAGTACAGGAAGTGTAAGTACGGCCAAACTGCAACTGCTGTTGCAGTTCCCTAATTTCCACAGTTTACCTCAAAAATTGCCACAGCAGCTATTAGTGTTAATGTACAACTCTGATTCTTTCTTTAAAAAAAGAGAACAAAGCAGCCTTTAAATTCCTGTACTCCCAGCTGTTGGCATGTAACAACATCCCATTCTCATCTTCATGAAGTCATTTTTCTTTGGTGCATGACAGAAGGGCCTGGAGGACAAAGAAATGTCCTGGATGTCTCCCCTAGCCCGCGAGCATGGGAGTGCTGTGTTCAGCGTCGGCTGCTCTAAACAATCCCTGGGGACCAAACCCAGTGTGCAATGTTTTCTGGCATGCAAACCCTGAGAGTTTCTAAGATTCTTGGTTTTGTGCTTCAGACGCAGCACGAGCTGAAGACCTGAACTGGCAGTCAGAGAACACAGGTTCCATGCTTGGCATTTCTTTGCGCCTTGATGCATGACCTTGGAAAAATGACTTCACAAGGGGAATGAATCAGCGCTGCTTGGGAGCTCTGATACACCTAAATCAATACAGGGGCAAGAAACAGCTCGAGAGCTGCAGCAGCATTTCCGAGTACTCTGCGGTCAGTGTCCCTGCACAGCTGTCNATGAATCAGCGCTGCTTGGGAGCTCTGATACACCTAAATCAATACAGGGGCAAGAAACAGCTCGAGAGCTGCAGCAGCATTTCCGCAGTACTCTGCGGTCAGTGTCCCTGCACAGCTGTCAGAGAGCTGTGCTTAGCGTCCCCTAGCAGCCACTCCGTCAGAAGCCAAGGCTCCTTAGGCTGAAGGCCAGCTCCCTCAGCAGGCAGCTGAGCCACCTTCCTGCTCTTCAGAAAACCTCCTGCCAGCTCCTGGGTTGTTGATGCACATAGTGGATATCTTATATGTACCTCCCGAGTTTCACGAAGCCAGAAAGCCTGGCNTAAAAAAAAAAAAAAAAACCCTCTGTACGTTCCTCCTCTCAGTTCAGTTCCACCAGTAACTGCATCCTCTGAAGAAGGCGGGATGTGAAACCCTAACTGCAGGCTGACAGAAGTCACTCCTGCCCCGTGGAAGCCAGACCCGTTTGTGTTCTGTGCAGGCCATAACCCAGATCAACATTCCAACAGCGCAGCTATTACATTTCTCCACGTACACCCATGGCATGCCAGTGGCTCTACTGCTTCCAGTGTGACCTAATCCTAACAGGCGAAAGACGGAGATTGCTCCAGAGCCTTCTCATACACGTGCCGCTCCGCTTCAATTCCATGTTTCACCACACTTTTCAACAAGAGCCTCCTGCTTTCTAACATGTGGAGTTTTTTGCCCGAATATGTGCCCGGCTTCTGGGAGCGCGTGCAGCTTGTTTTTGTTGCTGCTTCCAATGGATTTCATGCCTGAACAACATGGGATGCATTAGAATTATTGGAGGAATACAAGAAACCAGTCGTCCACTTTTTGCAGTTTCAGCTTTTCTGTTCAGCACTGTGTTATGGCACTGTTCGGACAGGTAGACTGAACGGTGGATAGCATAAAATCTGGATGGGGGCTTTGTAAACTGGGAGGACAAAGCTGAGCTCTTGCAATATAGCTGCTGCTCTGGCCAGCTAGCCAGTTTCAGCAAACCTTCCCAAACCCATTTACCTCAGCAGTATACACAGTCCTTCAACCAGTTACTGTGCAGTGAGCAGTCTCTGCAATATGGTGACAGAGACAGGTGAGATGTTTGTTCAGCCCAGACTCATGGCCGTTGCCGTTACGGACAGCCTAAGCATGAAAGCTTTTCAGCTTTACATTACAGAGCTCACTGCATGGGCAGGGCTCTGTGCGATCCTCCTACAGGTGCGACCGGGCTTCACAGTGACATCGGTGTCCAGGCAACGGGACAGGACAGACGCACCCTGCTCCTATCTTGAGGCATCAGTATTCCACGGATCCCAAAATCCACCTGTTCTGTCTAGGCAAAAGTGGTGTGAGGATACCAAGCAGTTGTAGTATATCATTTTTATAGGGGAAAAAAAAAAAAAAAAGGCTGGAAATTATTTTTGCCCAAACCATGCATGGGAATCAGGTTTTCTACAGGTTTTGTCTTGCTCTTATTACTCTCCGGAAAGCAGATTGGAGAAAAAGCACAGGAGGCTGCTGAGAGCTGGGCAGGAAGAAAACTCTCAGTTCTCATGACTCCACCCAGTGAACGCTGCAGTCTGTACCATGTGCTGCTCTGGATCTAATTCCAAATTGAAACGATGCTCCTGGCAGCTAGTGTTACATGCTGACAGTGCTGAGTGCCGAAATCACTGTCTGCAAAGAAAGCCTTCACCGAACTAGCATGACCCTCCTCTAAGAATTTGCTTGGAGCAACAGCCTTAACATTTGGCTTTGTTTCCCAGAGCGATTTCATAACATCCTGACCCTGGAATTGCCAAAACGTTGTTTGGCTCTACCAACAAGAAATGTGCTTTGTGCTCCCCTCAGGCAGAACAGGAGGCACCGACAGGGCTCCGTGGCAGATGTCTGCAAGGACTGGCCCCACTGCGCCTGAAGCCGGTCCCTTATCACCCCTTTGCCTTAGAAATGGAGTCTGGTATCTCTAGGTGGGCTTCGGCGCTTTGAAAAGATGGGGAGCAGCATGAGTGATCCAGCCACCTCCTACCACAGAGTACCAGAAACAGTTCATGTCAGCTGGGAGCTGCGGGGAACGAAGATGCCGCAGATAGGTTTGTCCAATCTACAGGAGAAAAATTAAAAATGAGATTTCATGAAGAATGTGTGGTGCAGCCGCAACCACAACAATTATGATTTTGAAGCCTTAATTCTACTACACAACCTCCAACACTGCAAAAATGAAGTGAGGATAGATAGAGGGATTTCACAGTGCATTAAAGACAAGACAAAGCATTGCAGGTATTAATAGAGCCATGCCTCCTGCAGGTGACACAAAGGTTCTCTCATTAATTTTCTCAGTGGTGCATGGCAGAACTGGAAGCATTGGTTACTTGCTCACACACGTCACCGTCCCGCTCTGGTGGCGGGGGCTGCTGTGGAGCAGCTGTGACAGAGGTCTCCAGAAATCCCACAGATCCTGGAGGCTCGATTTCCATGGGTGAGGGGCATTCAGGCTCCTGGGGCAGTATTGTCTCTGCACTCGTTCCAGATTTTCCAGACAGTCCATATGATTCCGCCAAGACTGTTGGTAAAGCAGATTTCTCCTGAACAGTTGTTGCCATTGGTGTCGTAGAATCATTCTCTGGTGCCATATGAATATCGCTGTAGGACTCTCTAGCAGTCAGGACAGCGTTTCCAGGTGTAAGAACAAGCTGCTGGTCTTCAACAGGGAAAACATCTTGCAGACCCTCTGGCATGTCCTGCACCTGTACAGGTTTAGCTCGTCTGTGACGTTCACCACTAGTGAAATTCATTCTGTAGTTTGCATGGAGCGATCTGTCTTTGGAGCCACTGCAATGAGCTTCTGAAAACTAAAATGAAATGGCTCCAAGTGAGTGAGATGTGCTCTGCGCTGTCCGGGCTGTTGCCTGCCAAAGGAATCACTGTCAGATTGGGTAAAAGGTTTCCTGCAGACTTCCAGCACACAATGCTGTGCCACAGGGGCCAGCAAAAGCAAAGCAAGAATGCTGGAAATCATTTTAGCAAGCAGAGCACAACCCCAGCAATGGTCAGCAATGACCATCACCATTCTCATTTCAGAAATCATTCCACAGATCTTCTTGTGTAACATCTACAGAAGCTTAACTACTCCTTAAATACTGCTTCAGGAAAAACTAGTGAAGCAGTACTTGAAAAAGCCTCGTTTAAAAACAAACAAACAAAAAAAAAAAACAATAGTTTTTGATTTACAAGCTACTACAGAAAAATAAATGGAACATGTTTTCTAATACAGAAAGATAACAGTATCATTTACAATCTGCCATAGTTAGGCAAGAAAAAAGAGAAATATACGTGGATACTGCAGTCCCGTATTTTAAAGCACTAATGGGATGCTCGGCTCTGTTTTAAAGGCATAATGGTTCAGAGCAGGAGGATTCTGTGCAGTGGGGTAAAAAAGCCAAACACTGCTTTTGACTGCCCACCCTTTTCCACACCATCCCTTCAGAACTGCACCTTGCTGTGAAAGAAAGCGCGTCTCCGTCTTCTCTTTGTGCTCCTGCTGCAGGCACTGAATGCTTCTCTGATACACCTCCACCTCCTCCTCCTCAGACCAGCCATCGCTCAGACGGAGTTTTATTCACCAGAAGTTGTTTGGACCTTAAGTTTTAAAAAATACCATGTTTATACAACTGACTAGCACAAACACACATCTGTGTCTGAAATAAATTTTCACTGTAAGGTTTACCTTGTTTTAAATAAAGAACATTTAAAAAACACTACTCTGTAATGAACTGTCTCAAACAAACCCAATTCCTATCACTTCCTTTAAGGAAGTGTATCACTCGTTACCTTTTCTGCTCCCATCCTTGTGATGTTTGGAACCCCACCCACTACAGCTGTTTGTTACAGGCTCTAGGACAACCAAAGCCAGTATTCTTCTCTGCCACCACCCAAGCTCTGGGCTTTATTGCACACAAGGGTGTGAGATTTCACCAGAGCAACAGAGACATCAGCAATTTAGCTCCCAAGGGACAAAAATCCAGGGCACACGTACCAGGTTTCCTCTGAGAGCAGCAGAATTGAGCTTCTGAATTCAGCACCCGATTGCCTTAGCCCTGGTGTCATTTCAAAAAGACCAGTATGGACAGGAAAGCATTCTGACTGCAGCAGAACTGCACTCTGCAATACTTTATCTACTCTTAAATCAGTAACAAAATCTGAGAAACAAAGCCTGGGAACTGCTATGATGTTGCAATAGCTGAGCAAGTTAACTTTTAATTATGATATCATTCTTATTTCAGCAAAAAACAGGTTAAGTGCTGGGGGTACTGTGTGCCAAAACAAAAACCCATTTTGCTGTTGTGACCTTTCTGCAGACTTTTTTGGTCTGATTGCTCTGGTAGCATAATGCAGAAGGTAACTCAAATACATTGCAGGAAACACGGGAGATGATCTGTAATCATAGAATGGCTTGGGCTGGAAGGGACCTCAGAGATCATCTAGTTCCAACCCCCCTGCCGTGGACAGGGCTGCCAGCCACTAGCTCACTAGATCAAACTGCCCAGGAACCCATCCAGCCTGGCCTTGAACACAGCCAGGGATGGGGCAGCCACAGCTTCTCTGGGCAGCCTGTGCCAGCGCCTCACCACTCTCAGTGAAGAATTTCTTCCTGATGTCCAACCTAAACCTCCCCTCTTTCAGTTTTAGCCCATTCCCCCTTGTCCTATCATTATCCACCTGTGTAAAAACTCAATCCCCCTCCTGCCTGTAAGCTCAAGTATTGGAAGGCCGCAATGAGGTCTCCCTGGAGCCTTCTCTTTTCCAAGCTAAACAATCCCAACTCCCTCAACCTTTCCTCATAGCAGAGGTGCTCCAGCCCTCTCATCATTTTGGTGCAAGTTTCATCTGAATTCTTTTCCGATAAACTGATTCCCAAGGTAGGTAAAAGCTCATCACTGCACTGACTGGAGAAGCCTGCCTTCAGTGTTTCCAATGCCACAGTAAATTTTAAATCTCAGTATATTAACTAGAAGACATTTTGAGAATGTTTATTATAAAGACCTTGTAGAATAGATTCTAGTCATACAACAAAGTAATCTCAAAATTCAAGCACTTCCAAGTCCTTATGTTTGGTACAATACTGAGAATTTGTGAGACCTTGCAGCATTTACCCAGAGCAAACTGAAGCCTTTTAACACCGCAGTCCTCAACATCTAATCACCAATGCAAAGCCTTCTTCCTTTGATCAGTTTCCATCATCCATGTCCCAAAATGCACCTCAGTACTGACGGACACATTTAACCACGCAGCTCCGCTCAGACAGGGTGTGTTCTGATGCCAGACTTAACCACTACAGAAACATGTACACAGAGGAAGAGTATGCCCCAAGGCAGGAGGACTTCTCATCCTTGTGGGTGCTGCTTAACACTGAAACGATCTTAACTACAAACAGCTACAAAGGGACACTGAATTCTAGGTGTATTTTGCACACTGCACTGAGTTCAAGCCAATTTGTCTGTAGTGGCATTGCGAAACACGTGACAAATGCATTTTACTTACACTTGAAACACCAAAGCAGCACTCCATGCTTACAGCAACAGCTCCCCCCCAACATTCGTAACAGACAAGCCAGTAACACAACTCATTCTTAACACTTTTATTCTTACAGTTCTAGGTTTGAACTGTACATGCAGAGTTGCATAAGTCACAATAGAGATTTACAGTGGATTCTATTCTATGGTAGAGTGCAATCCAGAATCCTTGAACAGTATAAAAAACAACTTTAAACATCAAGACCTTGTTAGGCGCGAAAGGGTTAAAGCTTCCCCAGGTATTTCAGCTCTCATAGGTACCTAGTTACTAGGTACTGTATGTCAGACATATTCAGAGTTGGAGAGCTGTATAACACTACACAAACTTTAGTATCCAGATGTCACACCGTCTTTGTTACTTCCCCAAATTTCTGGCATTTAAGAATAAGTCAAAAAACCCTGCCACCTGCAACCAGCTAATACAGACAAAAATAACTACTCCTTACTTGCCTGTCTAGGGTTGTACAGTGTTAAAGAAAATATTCCCTCAATGGCATTTGTATCTCACATCAGCTGAAAAAGCAATGTAACAAAAATAAAGGTATAACATCTTTGAAAATAAATATAAAGAGGGAATGCAGACAAAGTGTCAAAGATTTTTTTTTTGGCAGGTAACATTCATAATATACAAAATATAACTTATTCGTATTAGCCAAGGAAACATTCATGAGTTCCTGTAAACGGTTTTAATCCACCTCCTCCATGCGTGATGTGTCATCATCTCCTTCAAGAGGCGGCATCTCCTCGGTAACAGCTGGACTAGCTTCCTCTGCAGCAGTGTCATCTTCGTCAATGCCTGCCAAGGACCACAGGGAGCATTAATGCTGGCCATGGAACCCCAAGCCTCTGCCTCCACAGCACTTCATGGCCTCACATTTCCATCCCTCCCCCCTTCAAGTTTATCCAAGAAAAGCACTGATTTCATCTCCAGACACCAAGTATCCCACAAACACACCCAGAACTTACTGGAAACAAGACAAATTTCAACTCACCCAGGCCAAGCTTGATCATCCTATAGATGCGGTTGGCATGTGTCTGAGGATCTTCTAGGCTGAAGCCAGAGGACAGGAGCGCTGTTTCATACAGCAAGATGACAAGATCCTTCACAGACTTGTCATTCTTGTCAGCCTCTGCCTTCTGCCTCAGGGTCTCAATGATGGAATGGTCAGGATTAATCTCCAGGTGCTTCTTCGCTGCCATGTATCCCATCGTGGAGTTGTCTCTCAGCGCCTGCGCTTTCATGATCCTCTCCATATTGGCAGTCCAGCCGTACGTGCTTGTTACAATGCAGCATGGGGAAGTCACCAAACGGTTGGACACAACAACCTGGAAGTGAACACAATTTTAAGTTTGTAATTTAGTATCTCAACACTCCCAAGGAACCCGAACCCCACCCAACTCAAACAAGGCGCAGCTTGCGAGCCCAGTGCTCCTCACCTTTTCTACTTTCTTCTCAAGGATATCTTTCATTATTTTGCAAAGGTTTTCAAACTTTGCTTTTTTCTCCTCCTGCTTCTTTTTCTCTTCTTCATCTTCTGGAAGCTCCAAGCCCTCTTTTGTTACAGAAACCAGGGTCTTGCCTTCAAACTCCTTCAGCTGCTGCACGCAGTATTCATCAATAGGCTCGATCATGTAGATCACTTCCAGGCCGTGTTTGCGAAGACGCTCCACAAAAGCAGAGTTTGCCACCTGATCTTTTGTTTCACCTGCAAAAAGCATGGACGACAAGTTCTGTTTGAGCCCCAGCACTGTAACACAGCAATTGCTTTTTCCTGGAGAGCCTATGCAAAAGCTTCAAGCAATGTTCAATGGCCATTACCAGGGAAACACTGGGACAAAGCCAACAAGAGCTGTGACAAGCTACTGAAAAGATCTTGCTGGCCTGATGAGCCTTCCAAATTGACAAACCTTCCAGCAACATACTGGTTTGAAGAACATTTGGCATTCCTAGAAGGCCAAGTAAGAAATGTTTCTCATTCCTATCAAAGAAAACTGAGAAGCCCTGTACAGAATTTCCCTTCTGAGAAAAGCCTCAGGAAAAAAAAAAAAAAGAGGGACAGGCCAGCTGCGCAAGGGTACTTTAAACATCAGCTTTGTCAGAAAGCCAGCTCCAATTTATTCCTCCGTACCTTCAAGGAAGCAATGACACTGCGTGTATTTTGAAACTAAAGTAGCACGAGAGCAGCTACACCATCATAGCTCATGGAGCTGCAGCTCCTGAAGAGCTCAACTAACACCACAGCAGTCAGCTCAGTTACACTGCTGCATTCGGCATTTTTCATGGCAAGTTTTTCCTTCAAATAGAATTGCCACAGTTACATAACATGTTCTCATCCCCCAAAATAACCCCACCTACATGCGCACCTGCTTTACACAGGGGACTTCTGTTGCCAACTCACCAGTAATGTAGTAGACATGTTTCTGGTTTTCCTTCATACGAGTGCAGTAGTCCTTCAGAGAAACCATTTCATCACCAGACGCAGACGTGTAATACCTCAGCAACTCAGAGAGCTTCTTGCGGTTCTGGGAGTCTTCGTGGATACCAAGCTAAGGAACAAAAACAAAGAGCTACTGAATGCTTCTCTATAACAAACACTAAGCTGTGGGAGGTTTGGTGTTCAGTAGCTACAACCTCCTGTACATTTTACAGTCAGCACCACACAGGACTACAAACCTTGATGTTCTTGGAGAACTGCTCGTAGAACTTCTTGTAGTTCTCCTTGTCTTCAGCCAACTCCGTGAAAAGTTCCAAGCACTTCTTCACCAAGTTCTTCCGTATCACTTTCAGGATCTTGCTTTGCTGTAGCATTTCACGGGAAATATTCAGAGGTAAATCCTCAGAGTCTACCACACCTCTCATGAAATCTGGAAGAAAATTGGATGAATTAGCTTAGTAGGTCTTACGCTGAAGTTTACCATCATCTGTAAAATGGCTTCATCCTTTTGAATTATGAATTGCCTTTTACAGAACTGTAAAGACAGAATCTAAGCAGTGCTTCCTTCAACTGCTTAGATGCTTCATCTGCGTAAGACTCAGTCTTTACCCATGCCCGTTCATTTTCCTCTTAAATATAAACGTGTATGAATAGTTACTAGGCAGTTTTCTCTAGCATTTAGAAGTTTTTTTTTCTCCAATACTCACTCAGGTATTCAGGGATCAGTTCCTCACAGTTGTCCATGATGAAAACCCTGCGTACATACAGCTTGATGTTGTTTTTCTTCTTCCTGTTTTCAAAGAGGTCAAAAGGCGCACGTCGTGGGACGAACAGGAGAGCCCTGAACTCCAACTGACCTTCCACAGAGAAGTGCTGCAAGAAAACATGACAATGGCTTTATAGCAACTTGTACAGCTCTCCCTTAAGTAGCACTTAACTCTTCAAAAAAAAAAAAATACAGGAAACAAGAACATTCTGCAGAAAAACATCTAAGTTCTGTTTGCTGTTAACCAGGCAAGTAGCCTGTACTGTTACAGTGAGGCAAGCTCCCTGTATATTTAGGGAGCTCCATGAAGGATGTGTATTCTTACAGCACCTCCAACCATGGAGGCATATAAAAAAAATATTTGTTTCACCCATGCCTTTTTTGAAAATTAAGCTACAAACTGAGAGAACAGCTGGATTTCTGAGATCTACTTTCCAATTTTTTTTATTAGATTTGCTAACTAAGCTACACCCAGGCAAGGCACCTGCACTTGTATGTGCAATGAGCTGAGATACGGATGTGATGAAGATTGTAACAGCCTTAGAAGAACCCTGAAGAGCTGTAGCACAAGGATCACTCACACAGTGGAGGTGTTCTGAGCAGTATCACCCTGAACAGTAAGCATCTTACCAAGACAAAACGAAACAAAATTTAGGAACTGGCCTGAGTGGCAAATAGGGCAGTACCTACAGTAGGACAAACAACAACTTACTTTGACAGCCAAGTGGTCTTCCCAGTCATTAGTCAGACTCTTGTAGAATTCCCCGTATTCCTCATTGGTGATGTCATCAGGGTTCCTGGTCCAAATGGGCTTGGTCTTGTTGAGCTCTTCCTGATCAATGTACTTCTCCTTGATCTTCTTTTTCTTCTTCTTATCTCCATCCTTCTTTTCTTCTTCCTCATCAGAACCAACATCCTCAATTTCTGGTTTATCTTCTGTCTTCTCCTCCTTCTCTTCTTTTTCCTCTTCCTTTTCCTCAGCTTCGTCATCACTCACCTCCTTATCACGTTCTTTCTCCACCTACAGAAGAGAACATCAGCTGGATTTAGGAAACTACAATTTACAAGCTCTATCGTTTTTATCACAAGCAGTCCTAAAAAATGCTCAGAGTCCTACAAACTGGAAACTAACTGTACAAGCACAGTGTCAAGCTGTAGTCCTGGGTTCAGAAACAGCCTTTTATCAGTTAGTGGTATTTTGGTTCATGTGTTTTTGTGGTAGCTCATGCAATTAGATTTCATTATGATGCACTGCCACTAAGAATATATTGAAGTGTAATCAATTTTGAAATGTTTTGGAAACTGTGGTACACTACTAGCTTGGCTTTTTTCTAAGCTTCATCTTGTAAAATAAATCCAATAATTAACAGCATTACATCTGATAAAGAGCTACATCCACACAGCACCTCCAAGTAATGAAACATGCTGGTATACAGACTGCTTATTTACATTTAAAAATATATCCACAGTAAAGCTGCTGTACTTCATTACATAGTATTTCATGTAAGGTACGTACAAAGAGTGTGATAGGATAGCCAATAAACTGAGAGTGCTTCTTCACAATCTCCTTGATTCGCCGCTCTTCCAGGTATTCAGTTTGGTCTTCTTTAAGGTGCAGGATCACTTTTGTTCCACGGCCCAAAGGTTCACCTAGAATAGGGTTTACAGGTGTTACGGAGGTGCAAACTAAGCTTTACCAAACTTTAAAAATATTTGTTAAAAACATACTCCTCCATTAAGGATTTCTTCACAACCAGCAAAAAAAATACAGTCTACAGAAGCAAGTTCCGATACTTCATTCATATTGTACCCCGCTACTTTAGACAAACTTGAGAAGTTTCACTAACTACTCTCTTCATCTGTCATCTTTCTAAAAATCTACCTAAGTATTTCCACATGCAAGTTTAAACCTCTTAGTCATCACTGAAAGGCACCATTTACTACAGACACTCCCCTAACACACACACACAATTCATCTAAACTGAATCTTATCCATGATGTTTCCTCCCAGAGCATGGAAGAAGCAAGCATCTGAATGATTTGGTAACAAATCTTCAGAAAGTTTACTTGAGCAAAAACACTCACCATTATCAAGTCTAACAGTGAAAGATCCTCCAGCTGATGACTCCCAAGCATACTGCTCGTCATCGTTGTGCTTGGTGATCACAGTCACTTTTTCTGCAACAAGGTAGGCAGAGTAGAAGCCGACACCAAACTGACCAATCATAGAGATATCAGCTCCTGCCTGCAGTGCTTCCATGAAAGCCTTGGTACCAGACTTGGCAATAGTACCAAGGTTGTTGACCAGGTCAGCTTTGGTCATCCCTATGCCTGTATCCACAATGGTCAGAGTGCGGTCATGCTTGTTCGGAATCAGGTTAATTTTCAGGTCTTTTCCAGAATCCAGCTTGCTTGGGTCAGTCAAGCTCTCATATCTGATCTTGTCCAGAGCCTATAAAAAAAAGAGGCAAGCTTTAACATTCCCCACCCATTTCTAGACATTCCAGTAACTCTCCTGAGACAAGCCAGTCTAACAGCTCAGGTACTTACATCCGATGAATTAGAAATCAGTTCCCTCAAAAAGATTTCCTTATTGGAGTAGAAAGTGTTGATGATCAGCGACATCAACTGAGCAATCTCCGCCTGGAAGGCGAAGGTCTCCACCTCCTCCTCCATTGGTTGGTCTTGAGTTTGCACAGCTTCCGGCATCTGTAAGGAGATCAAGGTGAAACTCGATGCTTAGCAGCTCTAGCTTGCTCCACATGTCTGCTCAGAGGCAGCAACAACCGCACTTGGAACTTGAAATATTAATTATATGGTTTCAAATGCTGCACTGCTAGGACACAGAAAAATGAATCTGGTATCCTACCAGTGACAAATCACAAATTTTGAAGAAACGATGAAACCAGAAGAACAGATTTTTAACTGGACACTTCACATTCACTTCGGTTTCTGCTTACTAATTAATTCTGGACCCTTACTTGCTCCATGTCTCAGACCAAGCGTAGATTTCAAAAAAGAAAAATAAAGCTGAAAACCTGGCCTGGTATTTGAGATGCTAATTGCGTTACCCTGTGGCCAATACCCACACTGGAGTTTGAGTGATTCCTTTTCCCCCCACCGACCTCCTATCTTGCTCACTGAACTATTATCTCCGGCTGCATACGGTACCTACAGAACTTGTGAACACTAACTCATCTACCAATATAGTCCGACTGAACTCGTTACACTGCCGTATAGGGGTCCTGCCTTAAAGACCCTCCGCGTGAATCAAGCCAGAGTCAAGTCAAAAAGAGAAAAAACGTCATCAACCACGAACCCATTTTAATCGCTACAGAACGAATGGAAAATAACTGCAATGCGCTAAACCCACACCGGCAGCGAAGTGAGAAACACAGAGCCGGGGCAGTCGCCCCGCTCCCGCCAGCCCCTGGAGACGGCTCCATGCGGCTGCTCGGCGGCAGGGCCAGCCTGCGGCGCCCCCTGCAGGCTCCCGCTGGAAGCAGGAAAGGTTCTAGAAACTGCCAGAGCCTTCCCT
>VXAV01006100.1:120150-133591 GCA_013399715.1 Alectura lathami | reverse complement strand
GATGTCACAGGTTACAGACTGCACGGGAAGTACAGAATAGCTTTGAAGAGGAGGCAGAGCATTTCATCCAGAAGCTTCTTAGAGCCCAGCTGGACAAAAGGAGTGAAGAAAGTGGATTTATAGTGATACCAGTCCAACTGTCTGTGGCACCCAGGGAGAACACCTTCCAGGCTTTTAGATCCAGAAGAGGAAGTGAAATGCAGGATCATGAGGAGCTGGAGACAGTAAAGCCCAGTGAAAGAATGGAAGTAAGGCTGACTTTGCAAATATTGTGGAAAGAACATGCAATGTTTTATGGTAACAGCATCTCAGTAGTTTGATAAGAAAGCTTCAGGATTTTTTTTTTTAAGATTTTCCTGGGATGGTTCTCTGCATTGTAAGTCTGTATTATACAGCAGGCATTGAAGGTCGGAATTATTTCATCTTACCTTTAAGCATGAGCAGAGGGTAAGATTTTCCTGAATAGTCACATCATGTAGTAGTGGGTCAGTTGATTTTATTATAAGAGGTGCCCAGCCAACCCTTATTTCTTTCTTTGGGTGTAGGGTATCTGAAGCAGTAAACCATCTTTTGTTCAAGACTTCCTAATCTGTTGGCTATTTACTTTCATGTAAATTCTAGTACACTAAAGCATGTGATACGTTTTCTGGGAGTTAGGAAAGATTTCATGTGCTTACACAGATGTTCTTGTGTTCATGGTCGTGCAATTGAACTGAATGTTTGAAGAAAGATCTTCAAAATAGAAGCTAACGGAAGCTGGTAACTGGTGCTTGGCTTGGCACCACTAGTATTACTTGCAAACTTCCAGCAAGTCAGCCACTTACCTGTCTCCTCCTGCATCAGAGCAGCAGGACCATTTTGCCCTAGGTTACAAGCTTTAATGTATGGAAACTGCCTTACTTAAATACACTCTTAGGATAAATTTTGATTCACAGGAGAGAAGGTGTTGTCAAATACAGACCCTTTTCTGTTTCACTGTAGCTCTTTAGGTCCCTTCCTCTGAGTGTATTGTGTTTTCTGGTAGCTATTTATGCACATTTGGAAATGAAGTTTCCCCATTACTGTCTCATCTTAAAGAGCAACAAAAATCCTATGAAATTTGTAATATTTAAGGTGGTTCCTTCAGTATGAGAATTGCTCACTTCACTCACTGGAGTACATTAGGATGTTAATGCATCTTGATTAATATGCAGCTCTAAACAGTTAAACAGAATGTCAAGTAGACGCTCAGCCTGCTAGGTTACCATGGCAAGCACAGTGGGAAGCTTAGGCCGAAGTTTGGAAACTAAGATACACGGAGGAAAACTTGTGAACCAAAATAGTCACTTTGGAGAGCGAATGCAGTTGGTCGTAATTTCAAATGCCTTTTCCAGAGAGCAGTAATTGAAAATCTGTTTTATCAAGCAAACCTTAATTTCCAGTCCTGAGTCTTACACAAAGCAGGCAATATTCTCAAGCAGGGAAGAGTGACGTTCTTTGTTCACATGCCCTCTGACTGTAAGGGCACGAAGTGAACAGAACAGCCTCCTGGAGCTGGGGAGATGGCTGAGTACAGTAATCAAGTGTTCGGTGCTTTCAGCGTGCCATGTCACACTAACAGATGCAATCAGGATAGTTGTGGGGTCACATACATACACACCTATATGTGTATGATAAAGCTCTGCAAGTATTTAATTCACTTTGCCACGGTTGTTGGTCTTAAGGCTTGCTAGCTGTGAGACCTGCAAGGTGGTGCTGTAATTGGAGCGATTCTCAGTTTGCTGGGTTCCCTGTTTAATCAGCTCTCTGTGAACAATGTATTTTATCTCCTAATTGTGGCAGTACATTGGGGCATAATCTGATATTTTTGCAAATGGCTTTTTCCACAGGTATGCTTGCATGCAAGTCATGCAGCTGTTTTTTTTTCTGAATGCAAATTTAGTATGTGTACATATCCCAGAGGAGAAGCTGTGTTACACAGAAAAGTCAGCCTGTGGCTTGAGAGAAATACTACTAAAAAAAAAAAAAAAAAAAAAAAAAAAACCACAATGNAAAAAAAAAAAAAAAAAAAAAACAAGAATCCTGAAGTTTGAGGCTAGAGTCATAGTTTGACACTGAGACTGTACACGCCTCACCACTCCATGCGTTGGTCTGGGGTTTGATGGGTTGTTGGAGGTGTTAAGGGAAAGCAGTTTAGGATATTACTGAGAAATTATGATTGATTTTGCCTTTACAGCATGTAGCGTCTTGGGAAGGAAGGAAGGCTTGATGTTGTGACTAGGAAGCTTTACTGGCACCTGGAAGAGTTAGGGGTGATGGAACAAACAGCCGGGTTTTAGGCTGAAATGGTGCTCGGGTGTTCTGATGGGTTTTAAGAATGCAGAGGCTGATCTGCAGTTGTGTTACAAATGGGAACTGTTACTGGGTTACAGGTTAGTTTTTTTTTTTGCAGGCATTTTTGAAAGGGATGATGATTGCTTCATAATTAACACAACAGAATGTGAAAACATCTGGAAGATTATAGTGGGGCTTAGTTCAAAGGAAAATGCCTTGGAGGCTGCTGGAGGTGATGAGCTGTTGCCATTGATTAGGCACAGTAAATAAAACTTGAAATAGCTTTTGCCCTAGTAAGCTTAACATAGGAGAACTTGTAGTTCTGTGGTAGATGCAAAACTTCTGAGGAAAGTAATAAGGGAGAAAAGCAGCAGAAATTGCAGGCGGGCTCACTTGCATAGCTGTCAAGGCAGGAGATGGTGGGAGATGGAATTACACCTGGTGAATGAGCACAAGCAGTGTGCTTGGTGGCACACAGCAGAGGAAAAAACTCAGATCAGTTTGGTACCACTACACAAAAAGGAAGGGGGATTGAAAGGGGTACCAGAAGGGATGGGACTGCTTATTTTAATTAGCAGTAGAAGTGCTGAGTACATAAGAAATATTAGGCATCATTGTCTCCTCTTAGGAGCAAGAAGCCATTCAGTGAAATCTAAAATTCAGAACTGATACTTTGTTCTACAGATTTCACTTGATTGGAAGGTGTTGGTTCAGTCACCTAAGCAGATAATGAGCAAAAATTAGGTGTTGAAACAAAACCTGGCAGTATTTGCAGTTCTGTGCAATAGTTAATGCAAACAAATCCCATGAAGTGTTGTTTAACATCCATGTTTGCAATTTAAATGATTACCTAGAAGAAATCTAGGATGGGAGATAAGAAACTGGATGCATTCATTTACTGAACTCACTTCTGGGTTGTGTTTCTGCCCAGTGTTGAAGAAATAGTGCTGGAGCAAAAAGTGCGAGTTGCAGCGAGACTGGTTCCTCAGTCTGTGACAGTGAGGTACGTCTGTGCCATGACATGCTGAATCTGCAGCTTAACTGCTAAACCTCTGAGGGGAGACCAGGGAAGAACATGGACCCTTCGCCCATGATTTAATTACAGCCCCAGGAGGTCATTGTTATGAACTTAAAACTGCACAGTGAGATCCTTCTTACACGTCTCCTTAAAAAGAGCTGAGTAGGGGGAGAAGAGGAGGAAGGTGTCCGTACTGCATGCAAAACATGCGTGACTCTGAACTGGGCTTCTGCTTGAGAGGCTTTCATCCAGCTGGCTGAACTGCAGTTGAGCCAAAATTCTGTAGAACAGCCACGGGGAAGAGACAGTACTGATACCATGCCTTCTTCTCCTTTCTTCCCTTTAAAAAAAAAAAAAAAAATCACAAAAGAAAGGCAACTAATTGCTTAAACCAAAATAGAACATCTAATTCAGTTCATGCCTGTTGGGAGTTGATACAGCGACAACAGTTGATACTGTTGATACAGCGACTATATTGAGAGTTGTTCAAGCAGCCTGTTTACAGATTTAGTGTGACCAAGCGGTAACGCTGAAGTCAAAGTCACAGTTTTTATCTGAATCGACCGTGTCATCAACTGGCACTCAGGGTAAGGATAGCACTGCAGAAGGAATGAAGGCCTGTGAAATGCTGCTGTTGTTAGCTGATTTTCCGTGGGGGTTTGGGAGCAATTGTTCAGGTGCTCGAGAAAAAGTTGAAGCTCTTGTCCTCTTTCTGTAGCACATTATAAAGTGATACTGTGGAAAGTGTGGTGTAAAGGATTGGAGTGTTTCTAGGGAGCAAAGTTGCAGGTTTTCTTCTGAGGGAACAATAAGGATTAACTTCCAAAAAATATATAGAAACAAACACCTTCTGAGAAGTAGGGTTACGGTGTCACGCGTTTCCCTGGAGTTCCAGTGATTTGACTGTAGAGCAGCTAAAGCTTGCTCAAGTTACTTGGAGTGCTTCCAGCCTACTTCCTGGCTGCTGTTTTCCTTTCCGAGGAGCTCGGCGCTGCGGGGCTGCCTGGGACCAGCCCTGGGAGCAGCACTGGGCTGCGGTTGGCTCGTGAGGACGCTGGGGTCTGGCCCTGTGCTTCGGGCAGCGCTGTCGCAAGCTGTGCTTGCTGCTCCTCTGCTGACAGGAGCAGCGTCAGCTTGGGTGCACGCCTTACTGAGCGACCAAGTGTTGGGCTGAAAACCCCTTCAGCTTCCAAAGGAACAGTCGCTGTGACTTGAGACCTGTGTCGGGTTGTTGCAGGTACAGGCAATAGCAGTGTTTTCTGCTCAGAAAACAGAAGGTTCTTTTCTGTTTTTAATGTGGAAGGGTGCAGAGTGTTTCAATTTCTCTCAGCTTCCCTGTCTCAAATGAGTTAACACTTGTGTCCTACTTTAATGTCCTTACCCTTTTTTTCCCTGCAAGTTGATTCAATACACACCTGTGAAGAGAATAGGAATTTGCAAACAAAGGATTCTTCTTTCAGAGGGAATCTGCTGTTCTGAGTTTTGTTTTTTGTACCCTTAAGTTTAGCAGTATTGATAGACAAATACTTTCACCTAAAATACTCCCAATAGGTTGTGCTGGTCTGTCCTATAGTTAGATAAATAGTTTTGTTCCTGGCCTTAACAAAATTGAGTTAGCACTGCTGTGGTAGTTATAAATCAAAGAATTCTTTGTTTGTTCGTGATGGTGTTCACACCCACGTTCTCGATCTTGCCATCTATATGACTGTTGGTTCTGTCTGTAGCATGTATATGTATTACAAACCGTTGTGTGCTCTGTGCTGTGTTCAAGTGCTTACAGAAGTTCTTCTGGAAACAGAATATGATGATTGTATTGGATGCTTCAGAAAACAGAGTTTTTCCCTAAATATGGATTTATGTCCAGTTGTCTGGACTATAGCTTTCATTTTAAAGTATGTGGTCATAGTTGTCTGCTGTATGAATGAACACGGAAATCCTGTGAAGTAATGCTTTTCTTTCAGAATTCATACATGTCTTGTACAGCCCCCAAGTGGAGGTTAAATCTGGAAGGGAGAAGAATATCAAGTAGCTTCCCAAATTTTCAGACAGCTTTGTACAAAATTGATGTTTGAGACTTTGTTATGGATAAGTTGTGTGAGAGACTATTAAGAAAAAATATAGGTTAAATAAAATTACCTGGTGTCCCTGTTTTATTAACAGAGCTGTTCTTACACAGTATCCTGGAAGCTCTTGTCATGTACCTTGGGTGTTCCTGTTCAGCGTTTACTCAAGTACTTTGTAACTTGTAAAAACCTTCTGCAAAGATGCAGGACCCCATTTATGAGGAACACTGGTATTAAGGAGAGTAAACATTCTACTGAGTAGAGATAAATTTTGAACTGCTTTTGCTTGGAGCTACTGCAAATTATTTTTTACCGTGAATGAGATCATTCAATGTCAGTGTATTAGAAAAAATACGTCAGAAAATACACCCTGGTTGCTGAAACAAAATTAAGTCATGTCTTAAAGGCCAGAATCTAAAGAAGCTCTGAAGATGTAGCTGCCAACCTATGCCAGTTTTACTTTCTGAAGACTTCCTAGAGAAAGGAATCTATAGAGAAATACCTTCAGGGAAAGTCTTTGAGGCTGCATGGTAAAGGCAGTGGATTATTTTTCCCATTTGCTAATTGTTTTTTGTCCCAATTTCTTAGTTTTCAAACTTCATGTTGTCCAGTGTAATAACCTTCGTCACTTTCTCGTAAGCTCTCTTGTTACTCTCAATTAGAGAGGAACAAGAGACAGTGAACGTGGGCTTATTTTTAGCATTAGTTGATACTTGCCCTTTTTATTAACTGGCAGCAAACAACCCAGCATTGCTTGTGCTGTTTTGAGCCTTGAGCTGTTGGCTTTCATAGAGCTGAAAGTTCAGACAAATAAAAACAAAACTAAAAATGAAGAAACAGCTTTCATGAGTGTGAGTGTGACTTTAATGTTGCACAGATGCATTGAAGGCAACGTTGCAAAAAGAAGGCTAACTTCCCCTTAGCGTTAATGGTTTTGCAAGGCTTAGGAGATGCTTAAAACTGTCCCTCAGTTACACACGAAACACCCATTATGCCACAGCTGAAGCTAAGCTTAGCTGAAGCTAAGGTACGGAGAAAGCAGCTCAGTTGTTGTTTAAGAAACCATCTTTACATTTAAGAGATCTTCTGTAACTGTGTATAAATGGGGCAACGTCAAAAATGGTGATTCTCTGCTGGCTTTTCAGAGTCCTAAATAGAACTCAGAATTTTGAGTTTATGCAATGTTCCCAGAAGCTTTCAAACGAGTTCTGGATTTTTCTGAGGGTGTCTGAAGTGGCCCTGAATGTGTGTTCATTGGTACGTTACCTGAAGGATTTGTGCTGAGGCTGAAGAGACCCTAGGACTGACATGAGATCTTGCCAGATCTTACACTCCCTACCAAGAGGTCTAAGGTCCTTAGCGGTGTGTAAGCTGACAGACTGCAGGCAGTGTCTGTAGAAACCCGTTTGTTGCTGCTTGGCTGTGGCACTGCGCTCTGCGCTGAACGGTGCTTTGTTAGGGCTCTGGGTGTGCAGTGAGTGCCTGGACTTCATGGTGTGCATGTCGCATGTAGAGCAGAAGTTCTGCCTAATTCATCAGTATTCCTTGTAGGGAAAGTCAACTGACTTGCTCCTGTAGCTTTCTTTCTGCCGAAGTTCCTTTAAGATATAAACCAAACCTTCTAAGTAAGCTGGGACTGGCCCTATTGCTGATGCTTCGGCTGGTCCTGAGTAGAGGATCGCAGGGTCCTTTAGGTTGGAAGAGAAGTCGGAGGGCCTCAGGTCTCACCTCCTGCCCACAGCAGGGTCAGCGAAGAGATCAGACCAGCTTGAAGCAACTGCAAATGAATCCATTGCTGATATTGAGCAAAAATGTTCCGGAAAGGTACTCTTTGATACCGAAGTAAGAAGAGGGTTTTCCAGCGTGAAGCACTGAAGCTAGTATTTCTGGCAGAAAAAATTTCTGAATGTCCACTGAGCTGAACCAGAGAATTCTCCAAAAGTGCTTCAATTAACACACACACGCATGTGCACACAGAGAAATCTTTCCTCGTATTCAGATGGAACTTTCTCTGATTTGTTTGTGCCTGTTGCGGGGCTGATCAGTCTTGGCCCCAGCCTCTTGGCACCTCGTGTAAGATGCTCATATCCGTGATGAGATCCCCTCGCAGTCTTCTGCGGGCTGAACAGTCCCAGCTCTCAGCCTCTCCTCGCAGGAGAGGTGCTCCAGTCCCTTCATCATCTTGGTGGCCCTCTGCTGGACTAGACCTGATGTGGCTGAGTAGAGGGGGCGGATCACCTCCCTCAGCCTGCTGGCAGCACTCCTCCTAGTGCTCCCTAGGATACCGCTGGCCGCCTTCCCCACGCTCATAACAGTTGTAGGAGTCGACTTCTGGTGTTCTGTGTAAGCGTTGTGACAAGCACAGTTTCCTCAGATTATTATGATTAGAGTTCAGGGGCCATTAAATCCTTGAAAAGCTACTAAGCTACAGGTAATGTTGTGAATTCCAGGCTCCAGAAATGCTGTAAGAATTGTTCTAAGAAGTGTAGCATCTCAGCTCGTTGTCCTCTTTTGTTGGCGCTGTAGCTGTGCGCACATAGCCAGCCTGTAATCTGCCCTTCAAAATGAGTAGTTCTCTGGGCTAGGGAGATTCTTGTGAGGGGATTTTTGGAAGTGAAATTTTTGTTATATATTTGCTCTTACTTCCAGGCTTAAGGACCCATTGAAAGCCAGTCTACTGGCAAATTTGATGTGAAATAATGTTAAGTATCTAAAGGAAGCATTTTAATGGCTACAGTTGAAATTATCTGAGAGAAATTAATAAATAACTCCTTTTCTTTCTGATCTTGGAGATGTTTTTCAGCTTGGCAGGAAATGTAGCATCTATTATATTTCATTCATCTGAGATATACAGAAAGCTGCAGATGTGAGTTCTTCCTGCATCTTTTCTTTTGCTAAGTTGCATCTGTCAAGGAGCATGATTAAATGCTGACTTGAAATAATGTGATTCAGTATTTGTGAAATTGTAGCATGGAAGCTGAAGTTTTGGATCAATAGTACTTCCAAAGAACGAATCTTGGGCAAATTAATTTGACTTTGACCTTAGAATTTTGTCTGGCTACAGAACCAAGGTGGCTGATGCCCATCCTAATCAGACATTTCAAATGTCAGGATCTGAGAACTTCAATATTTGCTGTAGTTTGAGGTAACTGATTTTTTTTTTTTGTGTATATATATTTTTTTCATTCTGCTCCTGCTTTAGGAATCTAAAGCTGTGTTTAAGATGTTCCGCTTGACCACCTTTCTACTGGATGTCTTAGTTCAAGGTGAATGGGCAAATTATAGACGTGCACACGCACTTTTTATGTATTAAAAAACTTTGTGTGTGTATATATATATATATTTTTTCCCCTCCCTGTCTCTACCCCAACATGATATGAGAATTAACTAAAGGGACTGGGAAGTCCCCAGAACAGTTTCATTCATGTTTGATTTCTAGAGTTCAAATTTGTCGCAGAGAACTGGATGGCAACGTCAGTTCGTTTTTATCCTGCAAGTAACTGTAGGATTTCACAGGGACTTTTAATCTCTTCAAGGACAGGACTTGGAAGCTCCTGGTGCCCCAGGTACACCATTTTGTTCAGCTGCATCACTGACTTCAGGCAGGTTTTGAGTGAGATTCCTCTTGTTCTGGTTGCCTGATACCCATTATTCCTTGTTCCCTTGCCCAGGAGGTGCTCGAAATACCAGTGCTGAAAAGGACAGACTTAGTGCAGGGATCTGTTGGCTTTTAATGAGGCTTGATTAGCGAAGGTGCACTTTGATGGCTTGTACAGCGACTCTTTTTCAAAGGGAGGATGGTATTGATTCTTGACCCTGCATTGGATGCTCCAATCTAATTTCAGTCAAGACTAAGTATTTTTTTCAGAAGAAAAACTTAAGATAATTGGGACAAAAAGCACAAAAATCGTTGGCTGCCAGCTCAAGCATAGCCCAGGGTGCCTTATGCTGTGCTTGTAGCTGCCACGTTTGGTAACACTTAATCCCAAGTACTTTCAGTTCTCTTTCAAAGTGTATCACCATTCTTTTGAGACGGGGCAGTTCACATTTCCTTGCTCAGTAAATCGTGTCAGATCCTAGGATTTGGCAGGTGTGGGCTGGGATTCTCTTCCCTGAGAATCAAGTCTTCCACAGTAGAGCTACAGCAAACGGACTTAATGGCATGCCAAGGAACTGCTGAGTCACAGGCCCTATTGAATTTTATGAGTAAGGGCTTTTCTTGTTCTTATCAAAAATCCAATAGCAGCTTTCAAATGTGCAAAAATAGAGACAAAATGGCTTTTGGTTCTTATGGTCATCGATTGTATCCTATCCTTCAGTGAAGACAGAACAAGACCAAAAAAGTAGCTGTGTGCTTGTAGTTTTGACTTACCTCCATGAGACAACTATAGCATAATCGCAACTGGAAACACTGCCTGCATGTAGGTAAAAGGCAGGGCATCCCTGTTGGCAGAAGCCTAGCTTCTGGTCATTCTGGTAATTGAATTAATTTACTTATACTCCATTTAAGTTCAGACAGATTACCACTGCCATCTGGCTCCCAGAGAGCGGGCAGGACAAGAGCCGTGAAGTCTTGTGCTTAGATTGCATTTATCAGAATTTCGTGTCTTGCTAGATCTTTTATCCCCCAATTTCAGAAGACTTCAGCCATAGTAAGTTTTTTGGACAACAAAAACAATAGCAAGTAGTACAAAGCCCTGACCAAACGAAAGAGCAAGGTGGAGTTTCTGAAAACAGCTGCATCTTGCTTCTGTGCTGCTGAAGAGAATAGTAAGGATCCAGAAGTAGAAGACCCTGCAGTAATTGTTTTCGGCTGGTAGGAGAGACAGCCATTCTCTGATCCCTTGGCAGGATTCGGGTTGAGTTTTATTTATTCTGAATCTTTCAGTTTCAATTTACAGATTGACATGTGTCTGAGGATGCTCCTTGGTAGGCCTGTGCCTTCCGCTGTGATCCCAGCAGAGCTAGCGTTCTACTTTAAAGCCCTCCTTGAAGAAGTATTGCTAATGCTCTGTTTTAGCTTATAATGGATCTCTGGGCTCTGGGGAATAACTGCTGTAATTTGCTGACTTCAGAAGCTGCAATATATTGTCTCCTCTTGGAGTTCTTAACCAGAAGGCCATGCACCTGATCGAACTGATTTATAATACATGCTGCAAAACACAAGTGTAACTTTAATGCTGGTCTGTACGTATGCTTGTCACGTGTATCCCGTGGTGAAATTTGCCTTGGAAATGGCTCACCTGGTGTGATCCACTGTGTAGCTAGTTACGATTTTCCTCTGCTGACAGACAGGTCTGGCATGTACAACTCCATGCCCACTGGGTTTGCCACTCTTTAAATGTCGTGCTCCAAGATTTAATATGCTGGAGCAGTTTTCTTTTGAGTGAAGCCTGTCTCCTTCCTCAAACAAGTTTTATTTCCTCTACTGCTGGCCTGATTTCCTCTGACTAAAAATACTGTGAGAGTATATTAGAATCCAAGCCCCCAGTCACAGCTGCATCTGAAGTCTGTAACATCATGGAGTATCTGCAACTTTGTAATTACAGACTCTGAACCTAGTAAATAGGGAGTTTAAGAAATTTTTAAAAAGCTTGAACCTGATCTATGATCATGCATATTAAATGTGTGGGTATAATCTCTGGAAAGGTCTCTGAAGGATTAGGATGTCTGTTCAGAAGTAATATGGGGGTAACCATGGGTTACACAACTGAGAGCATGGTAAATTGCTTTTCTGTTCCTTTTGATTCTTCTGACAGTGCCAGATCTTCAGTTGTTTATGCTGAAGTTCCTCTCTTCTGTTAGCACTTTGTCTAAGCTGTATCTAGATTATTCGGCCAATAAAATGGATATATTGATGCATAGAAATCATTCTTGGTTGTAGGTGGTGCCAAGTATTTTCATGTTTAGTAAGTTAATAAGCATAACTGTTTTGTAGCTTAACAGCTTAAAAAGTATTTTATAATCACAGTATCAACATCCCAAGTCAGTGCTCCTAGAAATCCCTCTTGGCTCTATTTGATTTTTTTTCTTAATCCTGATACCTGTATCATTTCTGCCTGTTATAAAAGGATGCATTCATTTGCAGTACAAGGATTAGTACATGCTATCTTTAATCCACTACCAAAACTGGCTGCACTTCATGTTGAGAAAGCTGCTGCTAGAGAAATGGAAGATATCTTCTCTTAGTGATGGGATGCTGCTTCTGGCAGGAAAAGCCTTCTGGGAGCAGGTTGATCCTGAGGAGTCACTGAAGCCTTTGTTACTGAGCAGTTGTCACTAGTTTGTCACGTGATGTGGCTGCAAAGGCTAGGTAGGTGTAGTGTTCAGCAAATGCGAGAAACATGGAAGTGTTGCATTTTATCAAAAGATAAACCTTTGGAAGACATCTATTGATGCACCTCTGTGGTTGCTGAAGACATTCTGAAGTATGGTTTTATGACTGCCTGAGTTGTTGCTTAGTATAAACTCGTTTGCAGATAGAACTGGTCTGTGTGTACATTGTGATAAACTGTTTTAATTCTGTTTGCTCTTTTTGCAGGCTGCGGACTTGAGTAAACCCATAGACAAAAGGATATACAAAGGAACACAGCCTACATGCCATGACTTCAATCACTTAACAGCCACAGCAGAAAGTGTCTCTCTTCTAGTGGGCTTCTCAGCAGGCCAGGTCCAACTTATAGACCCTATTAAAAAAGAAACTAGCAAATTATTTAATGAGGAAGTAAGTAGAAATCTTAACGTTGTTGCATGCAATGTATTTCTGATATTAAAGATCCTCAAAGTTCTGTAGGTGGCTTTGTTTGCCTATACAGCTCGTCATTCAGTCACTGCCTTTTGTTTTTCAGCTGCTTCATTGGCTTAGAGTACTTACACAAAAATGTTGTTCATGAAGGAACCTTTTGGGGCATAAGGCAAAGGAAAAAATTAGGACTTCTTTCTTTGGGTAATACTGTAACTAGAGCGAATGACAGCTCTCAGGTAGAAAAAGAACTGCAGATCTGAACGCTGCTGCATATTCTCTGCAGTCGGTAGTTTCAGAGGCATCTCGTTCCAAATGGGGAAGAAAACAGTTGAGCCCTTATTTAATAATTAAGGTCAAAATATTAAATACTAATTAAGGTAAAAATATAGCTGCTTATGGTCAGGATGTTACAGCAGAAACTGTATCAAGGATTCCTAAAGGCTTCCCCAGGGCAGACAAGGATATTGAGCTGAATGCTGCATAGGAAAAGCTGGAGGCTCACAGGGCCTCGGCCATGTGATGGTCCTGAAAAGAATTCTCCATTTTTAATTTATTTTTTCTGAAAAGAGAAAAATAGAGGGAGTATTAGAGGGGGTACTCATGCCAAGTCACAAGACCACTGGCTCTGGTTGTCTGGTAATGCTGGTGTTCTCAGAAACACCAGAAAAGTGAGTGGATGCTGACAGTGGTGGAGATCTGGTAACTGATAAAACTTTGACAGCATTTTCTGCAGAGGGTAAGCAAGAGATTATTAATTTATTTGTGTTTTAATCCAGCTGCAGGTAAATCATGAGGTAATGACAAAGAGCTTTGCAGGTGGTTTTTCTTTTTTTCTTTTTTTTTGAGACTTCAAATCTGGATAAGAGCTTTGCAGATTAAGCTAAGCCTTCTTCAGCTTTCAAACTGAGCAAGCATACCTTTCCAACCTCAGAGAGATGTTTTCTTGCTTTGTCTTTGTGCAGAGAAAATTGAAGCATTGTTCTCAATGGGGATGTCTTATAATTAGAGCACTCTCATTCCTCCTCAGCTTTCTAAAAGTAGCTACAACTAGATCAGCAGAGGGGTGTTCTTTGTTCCCAGCCTTCTCCCACCTGTTCTGTCTCTGTGCTTGTGTTGAATGGGAAACAGCACTGGAGAGACTCCTAATGTTGCATTGAATACTTTTTTTTTTTTTGTAGGAACCACTGCATATACAGTTAAAATTTTCCTCCTAGCACAGTCCTCTTAAAAATGAGAAAAAAAAAAAAAAAAAAAAAAACCCCCCCCCAAAAAAACAACCTGGGGTATGGGGGGAAATTCCCC
>VXAV01006100.1:104232-120128 GCA_013399715.1 Alectura lathami | reverse complement strand
TCTCCCCGGGAAGTGCTGATCTGGATGTGAGCGAGTTACTTGTGTAAACATACAGGATTCCATCAGAGCTGTGATAGTAACCCAAGTATTAGAAGTGGCAGTGGAGAACTATGAACAGCTAGCATTTCCCTTCACAGAGCGGTTCCTGCTCTTGTAGCTGACCTGTAGTTGCCTTAAGGAAACACTTGTGCTAAAATGCCTTCCATAAGGTCTGCTGCATGCTTACAAGCCTTGATGGTTGCTGTCTAACTCTTACAGTGTGAAGATGCGTTGCATGCTGAATGGTTGTTGTGATACTCCACGAGTACTGGTGGAAGCACTGAAGCAACTTGACATTAGAAAAGAATAGGCTGTTCTGTTAGCACCAGCAGTACCTCAGCATGGTGGAAAGGCGTCCTCTGCCTGCTTGGTGGAAATCAAATTATAGTCCTTTCCTAGGAGGGATTTGCTCAGTGCTACCAGAACTTACCAATATGTAGGGTAGGATTAAAGGACAAATCCTTGTTTCCTACACTGATTTTATCTGCAGTTACAACCAGTTCTAAAACTCTTAGTTTTAAATCTGTAAGCGACAGCATTGAAATCTGCTCTGGACATGTTTAGAAATCCTAGCTGGTATCTAAAACCCATTTCAGAGAAACATTAGTGAGTGTTGATGTTTGAGTTGGTACATTTGCTTCAAGATGAAGGTACCTGTTGGTTATTGTTATGGTTAGACTTCAGGCAGATTTGAAGATGAACATGGGCTCTGAAGGTGCTCTGAATGAGCGTTCACATCTTCTGACAGATCTAGCCCTGGTGCTAGAGTAATAGAGGTAACAGAATTCACCACTTGTCCTGTAGGGATTTGGTGACACAGGTAGCCCAAGTCTGTGCTGATTATCACCTGTGATAGAGCAGTCAGGATAGCACTTAATGATATGTGATACATGAAACTGCTTAACCTCTTACTGCTCGGAAGGTTGTGTCCAAGCTGGAGTGAATTCAGGCTATTGCACTGTAACTTGTTATTTTTTCTTTCAACTCTGATGTAGAAGAGAACGGGAACTGGTAAGGTTGGGGTGTCTGATACTATGTAGGTTGTGGCTGCCTACCTGAGTGACCTGTATCAGCAATGATGTTCCTTCCAGTGGTCAGAATTTAGTGGTGTGTTTGTTTTTTTTTTTTAATTCCCCAAACAAACCAGGAGTGCTGTACAGATTCAGTGGTTTCCTGGCAGTAGTTGGTTATCCTCAAGGATAGGTATCCTTTATTTTTTTTCAGAATTCTCTTTTTATTTAAACCAAAGCTTTAAGCTGCATCTTTTCTTACTTAAACTTAATGAACTTTTCTTCCACCTGTCTTACCAAACCTTAATGCGTAGCCCTTGTCTGCCTCTGTTTTTCTCCTGCCTTGTGGCCTGTGCCTATAATTTTGTTGAGGCTTGTTCAAAACATGGCTGCTGGGGTGCTCACACAGTTTGTCTTCCTGACTGGCAGCTGGAGCTCCTTTCCTTACTATTACTTCACCAAACAGAACGTAAGCTCCTTAACCCAGCTGCTCCACCAGTTTGTTTGGTGCCTCACGCTGTCCTTTAATGCATCTGCCAGTCATACTGACTTCAGCTCTTATTTTGTTACCCTGCAGATGTCTGAGCCCAGTCAAAACCTTTTAAACCTTAGTCATAACTTCAGCATTTTTATCTTCCTACTGAATTTACAGCTCTGCTGGTTGGGAAGGTCGTGGGTTGTGGTCACTTGCTATATATCTGTTTAAAGACCCTCTGCATCTCATCTCTTCAAGGCAATCTGATTTCAGTACATATTGCAATCCTGTTTTGCTCAGAGCTTCTTTGAGGTAAAGGTGTTAAGGTTGGGGGGATTTATTTTCAATTCTTAAGGTTGTGCAGCCCAACATGATTGTGAACTTACAATGCAATTTCTAATACGAAAGTTGAGTAACTGCTCTTGTGAGTAGAGATTGCATGTCAGGTTGGGCTGCTGCAGTACAGCAGAGCAAGAAATTCCACTTTATGCTGTGCTAGTGGTAGATTTGTAATGGGAGGACTAGCCTCTAGCAAGCAATCTAGCTTGATCTTCCCTGTCTTTTTTTCTCTTGTTAGACAAAGTTATTTTGTACATACCATTTCTGGTATCGTTATTACTGAGGTGCAAATGAAAATATCACAAAAGAAGCTATGGTGATGGTTATTCTTAAAGCTACCTCGTTTGAGGAAAAGTCCACAGATAAAGTTATTCTTCTCAGCTCTCAAGTACAAAATGAGACGTTACACAAGAGAGGCTTCCTGGTCTCATGCTGAAGTTGACAGGAGAAAAATATGTTGAGAGGCATGACATAAAATGACCAGTTCTGCTTTTGACAGTTACAGGTCCAGAATGGATAGATGGCCATGTATTATCCATCAGTTAGTTTTTTCTTTGTGACTAACACCACAGCAAGGGATTTTTTTCTTTGCTTTTTTTTTTTTTTTTAGTGCTTTTGTAACCTGTTGTGGTATTTCCTTAGGCTCTTTGTATTTGCATTCTTATCTTTTGTATAGCTCAGCTCTGCTTTCAGCCTGTAATCTGTGCCAACCACAGATCTTGAATTTGTACTGAAGTTGCAGGTGAGCAATGCCACGGCTGACTGTTGATAGATTTAGAAGTCCACCAGCACTACCCTTGGCTCCTCGAGTTTGACTTTCCCTGCCTCTTCTTAGAGCACTGAAGATGCTCTGAGTAGGGATGTTTGTTTAATGTGTGTGCATTGTTTTGTAATGAAGGACTCTATTAAAATGTTTTTCTTTGAAGGAAACTTCCTAATCAGGTGGCAATGGAGAGTAGAGACAGGTTCTTGGCTAATGAATGCAAAGTAATTGCAGGGTGGGGGCTCCAAGGTGAGGATGATGTGGTGTCTTCTGAATTTGCTGGATTCCATGCATTTAACTACGGACTATACAGCCAGGGGGCACTGGGTAGCATTTGGTCCCTAAATCAGTCAGCTGGTAAAGGCTCCTAAAGCCTCTTTCCACCCCTCTTCTTTTGTGAGGATGGTTTTTATACACGTGACTTAAGATAAAACCTGAGTCTGAACTTACTGTTGCTGATTTAGAATTTGTTTGCTGTGTAGTGCAGCTGAGTAACAGCCTTTTTTCCTTTTAGCTCATTGTGTGTCTCCTCTTTTTTTTTTTTTTTACTCTTTAACCTACACAGTGAAAAACAAACCTAAGAGCTCTACCTTGAGATTCATAGCAACAGCTTGGC
The DNA here is from genome assembly GCA_013399715.1 of Alectura lathami. Lineage (NCBI taxonomy): Eukaryota > Metazoa > Chordata > Aves > Galliformes > Megapodiidae > Alectura > Alectura lathami. The sequence goes on along the minus strand of VXAV01006100.1, from coordinate 116,886 downwards.
TTGATCAAAGTATGTTCTTTGGAATGTGACTGGACCATAATAACCTTTGGTAGCACTGCCTCTAAAAAGTAATTTCCTGTTAACTGCCTGATAAGATTAAAAGTGTTTAAAAGTAATGTGGCTCCTCTCCAGAAGGTTGAATTCACTTTGCTTAAAGTTTGTGCCCCTTCTCCCCAGAGAGATCAGATTTGCCTTTAATCATTACAACTTTACTTTTCAGACTTTCTGATGTGTATCTTCTTTGTTTTCCACAGAGACTAATAGACAAGTCCAGAGTAACCTGTGTAAAATGGGTACCAGGTTCGGAAAGCCTTTTCCTAGTAGCTCATTCCAGTGGCAATATGTACTTGTATAACGTGGAGCACACTTGTGGTACCACAGCCCCGCACTACCAGCTACTTAAACAAGGAGAAAGTTTTGCAGTTCACACCTGCAAGAGTAAATCCACGAGAAACCCTCTGCTTAAATGGACAGTAGGTGAGGGTGCCCTGAATGAATTTGCCTTTTCCCCAGATGGAAAGTTCCTGGCGTGTGTGAGCCAGGATGGTTTTCTTCGCGTGTTTAACTTTGATTCAGTGGAATTGCATGGTACAATGAAAAGCTACTTTGGAGGACTGCTGTGTGTGTGTTGGAGTCCTGATGGGAAGTACATAGTGACGGGTGGAGAGGATGACTTGGTAACAGTTTGGTCTTTTGTGGACTGTCGAGTGATAGCAAGAGGCCACGGCCACAAGTCGTGGGTCAGTGTTGTTGCATTTGACCCGTACACCACTAGCGTAGAGGAGAGCGACCCGATGGAATTTAGCGGCAGTGACGAGGATTTCCAAGACCTCCATTTTGGCAGAGATCGAGCCAATAGCACGCAATCTAGGCTGTCCAAAAGGAACTCTACAGACAGTCGTCCGGTCAGTGTCACGTATAGATTTGGTTCGGTAGGCCAGGACACGCAGCTCTGTTTGTGGGATCTTACAGAAGATATCCTCTTCCCCCACCAACCTCTCTCAAGAGCAAGGACACATACAAATGTCATGAATGCCACCAGTCCACCCGCTGGGAGTGGTGGAGCTAACCCAGGAAGTAATGGAAACAGTATCACAACACCTGGAAACTCTGTACCCCCTCCTCTTCCACGGTCCAACAGCCTTCCGCACTCCGCCGTCTCAAACGCGGGCAGTAAAAGCAGTGTCATGGATGGTGCCATTGCTTCTGGCGTTAGTAAATTTGCAACCTTATCGCTACACGATCGGAAGGAAAGACACCATGAAAAAGATCACAAGAGAAACCATAGCATGGGACATATATCTAGCAAGAGCAGTGACAAACTGAACCTAGTTACTAAAACCAAAACGGACCCAGCTAAAACTTTGGGAACACCTCTCTGTCCCAGAATGGAAGATGTTCCCTTGTTAGAGCCTCTTATCTGTAAAAAGATAGCACATGAAAGACTGACTGTGTTAATTTTTCTTGAAGACTGTATAGTCACTGCTTGTCAGGAGGGATTTATTTGCACATGGGCAAGGCCTGGTAAAGTGGTAAGTTTTAATCCTTAATGCTGCATCAAAGAACTAGAACTCTGAATAGGTAGTTTTCTTGAGATATAAATGAATGTTGAATATAAAATTTCTTTATGCTTAATGTAAAAAAAAAAAATTCTCAGAGCCATACTTTTGGATACTGCATGCCATATTTCTGAATGATTTGAAGTGTCTTGGATACAATTATTAAGTATAGTTGCCTTCCAGCAGAAGAAATAAATACTGTGCATCTAAACTATTGATCAGTGTTCTTATACTTAAGCATAACCACAATATGGTGAAAGCTGTTTATGTAAAAATTGAAGTAAAACATGTCAATCACTAAAATAATTACAATCTTTCAAGTGTTTTCAACAAAATACTGCACTCCCCATCGCAGCAGCCTATAAAAGCTGCTGCGTTCAAGTCTAACGAGAAATGTGAGCCTCTGAAAAACTGAAGCCAAAGTGTTTTATTCCTCCTTACTTTTCTGTGGTGGTAACCATTGATGTAAAACCACTTCTTATTAAAGTGTCAGCCGTTCTGTGAGCAGGTTTGTGAGCCCTTTACTGACTGTAGTTGATGCTCTTGACATTGTGAATCAGTACTATCAAGGAACTCGAATTTTAGCTGGGTCGTATGTGTTCTTTGTCAAGTTAGGGAAAACCGTGCAAGCTTTCTCCAAGTAGCTTCGGTTCCATGCTGCTGTCACTTCTGTCAGTCAGACTGGATCATCAGCAAGCTGTGCTTTCTGATGGTACCTGTTCTATCAGTTGAACCTTAGCTGAAATATATTATTAGTTCTAACTTCTGTTGTTAATGCACTTAAACACAGATGAAACTTCTCGTTATTCTTCTGTTCAATGTATAGCAAGCTAAGTTTTTTGAATGAGGCTAAAAGTGGTGATTATTTTATTAAAAAGTACTTTGTGCTCCAATAGCTTTTTTTGCCAGCAGCATTTTAAAGGAGTACAGCTGGGAAAGCATTACTAGAGCTGATCCACCAAAAAAGGACCATTAGCTTTGTGCAAACTTCTGAAGTTTGTGGCATGTAGATTATCACCTGAAGAAAAAGATCCATCTGCTACTACATGAATATTGCCACACGGGGCAGCAAAGATGCACACCTGATGTTTGTAATTTTTAACTACTTGGTTCATAAATCTCACTTTTGAGGTGGGGGTACTGTAAATAGTTAACAGTATATACCACATCTTCGTTGCTATAAAAATTTTAAGTAAAATTCGAGATTTTGTATAATGGGAGCTTCTTTGAGATGTTCTAAAATCTGTCACAACTGGTGTACACAGAGAGCTATGTCCACTCTACACCTTGGTGTACTTTAAAGGCTGCATCTGAAGCTAAGAACTGCAAACCCATTTCTGGGGAGAAGAGTAGAGGGTGACAACTAAAAATATTTTTTGCCTAAGAACCACAGCTCCAGCGTTAATTTAGAAAATAAAAAACACAAACTGGACTATTGTTCCAGTGCTAGTATTAAGTGAAAACACTAAAGCAGTCCTCACTCCTGTGACTCAGTGCAATCCTCAAGTCTTAAGGAACAGCATACATGTACAGCAGTGCCTCAGGTTTCTATTGTGCCCTCAGTTTTCTTTTTGTTCTCAAACTCCTTTGTGTGCTACTGAATGCTACACTGTTAGAATTATTTTCAGTGGCTGAGGTGGGTTTTGTTAGACTGGTTGTAACTTAAACACACTCTTTTTTGTGTATTGACTTTGATTTGGAATATGACATTTCAAATATTTCAGAGATAAAGTATGCAGTACCAAAAATCAGGATTTATGTATTGGCCAATATGGAAAACTTTAATTACAGGTAAGTAATTTTCATGCTGAAGTTATCACTTTCAAATTTAATATATTGCACACTAATGTAAATGCCATATTGTTTAGGAAGTATTTACTTAGAAATTTTCAAATGAATTTGTTTTTCTGATATCACTTGCGTTTCTAGTGAGCTCATTCTGCTGGTAAAAACTGAATTTTGATGGCATGTTTACAGGGGTTCGATAGGAAACTATTTGTGCCAGAAGGACGTTATGAGCATTGTTTTTGTTTATAGAAAAGCACTTAATTTTATTTAAAGAGAATTGTCAAAGTATAAAACACTCATGGTAATGTCTTTCTTCCTGGGTTATATACCATTCATTTCTGTCTCGCCAACTGTGTCGTCCTAGGCTATCCCATTGCTCTGGGGTGTGAAGCTGCTATTTCTAGTCTTCCTCTTGAAATGTGGGTCCCCAAGTGAGCTTAAAACTCCGTCACTTCTTTTTGTCTGCCAGCGCTAGAGTGAAAGCCTCTGAGCCTTGCTGCTGCTTCCATCATTGCCTCAAAAGGCCTTCATTAAATTTGTGGCACTGCCAGCCTAAAGAACGAGCTGGATGGAAGCTGAAGCAGACATGCAGTGTTTAATGTACTTTCCACTGAGCCAGTGCTACCTTTCCGTCATTTTTTGTAGCCCACAAAAGATGCGCTGGATAGTCAGCCAGGGCGCAATCAATGAGCTCTCTGAATTTTTGTGCTGCCTTTAGTGAGAGAAATCCAGGAATGTCTCTTCAGCTGTGATCCTTGGGGTTGCTGATAGGCTGTGCCCTGCTGACAGCTTGTAAACAAACGTTCCCAATTATCACTGCAAGTGAATAGCATGATCATACCTTGAGCTTCCTGACTGCATCTGCCATCCTTGCAGCACGCTCCCAGAACTGTTGTGCTAGCTCCCCATCAGAACGAGGTCAAGTGAATGGAAAAACTTAATAAGAAATGAGTTGATTGAGGCTCAGGGTTCATTACAATTAATTTATTACTCTTTTTTTTTTGTTAGCCTGTTTCTGAGAGAAGGTTCAGGGTGGTAAGAAAAATAGGTTGCCTTAACAAGAGTGTGGACTTTACCAACATGGTGGCAAGTAGCTGTCTCCACTTCCCTGTTTCTTTCTCAGCCCCCATGGAAAATGTGAATGGGATTATGGAACTGTTGTATTAATCCTAAAATGTGGGAGAAAGAAGTCTTAAAGGAACCAAGGTAGACTTCATGTCTGACCTTTATAGCTACTTTAAACTGCATTACAGGAACTGCAGAAGCAATTGAAAAACAACAACAACAAAACCCCAAAGCAGAAAAACACTTTGAAAACAAACAAGCAAAACATGAACTGGCACCCAGTTGTGCAAAACAATTTTCCTCTGAGCTTAATGGTCAGAGACTATCTGTGACTTCTGCTTGGCTTCCGGATGAGCTGCTCACCACCGTGCAGCAACTCACTGGAGTGAGAGCTGCTGGTGAGCTGCTTCCTTTGCAGGAAGCTCAAGGTAAGATTGGGCAGCCACAAACAGGTGAAATGGTCGTGTATAACCTAGCAAGACAAACATGTTACCATCTTGTAGAACAAATGCACATGGAATTTATTTATTTGACTTATTGTACAGGAAAGCTTAGACTTAAATTATAACATCCTTGAATTTTCCAGTTAACTACAATTGTAGTACAGTATCATGTTTTAGTATGACTTCTGTGTTAGTAAAAGTACTTAAACATTCATGCACTATAGTTGAGTGAGATGAGCAGCTATACATACTAATTCTTCCTCAGTGGAAAGGAGCATTTCATCATTACAATTGAAGTTCAATTGCTGGTATTTAAGTACTATCAAATAGATTTCTCTCAACGTGATACGGTATCTGTATAAACTTCAGGGATGGTTATAGGAAAACTGAAACACAGCTAGGGCTTGGGGTGGCCGTGCTGAAATCGGAAGCGTTCTGCAGCGTGCAGTAGCGTGGCTGCATGGGGCATCCCCGCGCTGTCAGGGTGAATCTGAACCTGGAACACTGGTGTGCTGTTGGTGGAGGTGTGCGTGCGTGTGTGAGGTGTGCCCGCGGGCTGCAGGGAAGCCAGGAGAGATCACAGCCCTGCAAAGGCTTTATGATGAGGATGTCTGGATTAGGAAATAACATGACTTTTACTAAACACTTTCTAGGAAGCCCATGTTCTGAATTATCACCTCTTACAATTTGGTTGTGTACTTGCGATGACTGTATATGTCTGCCCCTTTAACAATATAAAGCTTCTAAATTAATATTTAAGATGCTGGCCTGCTTATGTTACAATAATAAAAATTGTGTCAGTTAATTTACTGTCAATTTACATGTAAAAATTAAACAATATTTTTCTGCATTTTATGAATTCTGTATACTGGAGTTTGTTAAAGATTGACATGTTAGGTGATACTGTACAAAATTGTATTGACTACCTTTAGTGAAAATCAGAAGTAAAATTCATATGTATTTCCTTTTTACACTTCCATCTAATTTCTTGACAACTTGAATAAATTTCATAGAGCCTTTCTAACATGAACTATTGTTAATTTAACTGTTGCAATAATTAAGCTTTAAGAAGTATTGTTGGTATATTTATAATTTTAAGAAAATCATGTTTGTTTCATACTGCTTATTTTTAGCTGTTCTGTTGTCACTGTTACAGCTGAAGAACTTTACTAAATACTTGACATTACAAAATAACTTGCTGGGGTTGTCCTCTGTATACTGATGTTAAATAAAAATGTGTGATTGAACTGTAAATGTAGATAACTTTCAATAGTCCTTTCCCACACCTGAGTTCTAGTTTGCCTGGCAGCCCTTAGGTGGTCCTGCGCTGAACAGGCGGCCGCAGTGCGAGCTGGTAACTTGCCACGTTTTAAAGTAAGGAGTTGGTGGCATCCTGTAACCTCAGTAACTCTTTCACTCCACCTCCAGATAATGCATGGGTTTTGATGCTTAAATCGTGCTGATGAGGCCACGTCTTCTGATTTTTATTTTTTAGGACTAGAGTAACATGAAATAGAGTATTTATAAAAGCAGTTATCAACTTGGTTTAAATTCAGATTCAGCAAAACACAGGCATGTCTAGGTTCGCTGTGCCTAGCCACCAGCCAGGAGCAGGGGCAGAGTGCTTTTCTGTTCCTTCCAGGACTCTGCAGGAGCTCTTTCCTCCCTGGACTCTGGTGCAGGGTGCGTTGTTCTTTCCCGCTTTAGACTTTGACACGTACCTAACGAATGCTGAATCTACGGCCCTGGGGATGTGGCTTGCTCAGATGATTCGAGTGCTTCAGTCTAGAAAAGCTTTGGCTGGTTTGTAACTAAACTCTTCTGAACCAGCGCTAAACCAGCCCAAACCTTTGGCTACAGAATTCCAGGAACCAGTTTGGGCGAGGACCAAGCTGCGCTGCAGCTGGGTGGCCCAGGGCTTGCTTCAGCCCTGCAGCAGTGGTTCTGTGGTGACTGGTGGAGGCACTGAACAAGCGATGCTTCCTAAGGTGTTTCAGAGGCACTTCTGGGAAATTCCAGTGGAAAAATCACTTTGGGTCCTGTCTGACTGAGGTAGGCCTCTGTGTCTCTTGGGGGAAAAACCCCCTGTAGGCTAAAGCTGAGGAAATAATCTCTTACATGAACTGAGAATGTTCTGGTACTTCGGAAGGTACTGACCGAGCACTGTGGTGGTCTGTGTGTGGTATCTGCATTCAAGAACGGAGGCCAAGGGAAGAACAAAACGTGTGAACAGCCGGTTACATCCCACGGCACAGGAACTGGTTGGTCAAAATGGTTCCTCAACAGCCATGAAACTGAACCGACTTCCACAAGTTCTGCAGTCTCAGATGATAACAAAAGATGACTTGGAACATGAAGATGTCTTCTTGCTTGCTTTCATGATGTTGCACAAACTTCTCAAGGAAATAACTTCTTTGATCTTTAGTGTTTTTAAGGTTGGAGTTTAGGTTGGTGCTTATTGCCTTCCTTTGGCTCACTTCTTCGCGTCCTAAGATCTTGCTTATTTTCCAGCTAACCAAGATGGGGTTGCCTTCAGTCACCTGCTTCTCCTGGCTTACTTCATCCTTGCTGTTTTCTAATCTGAGAAGTTAAAACCTTAGTGGCTCGTTTTGTTTGCAGAGCCTGGAGAAGGAGCTGTTCCTAGCCCTGTGAGCCTTCCCTGCCTGCATGAAGCTGAAGTTCCTATTGCCTGAATCACATCAGGCTTCTGCTGGCAAAAGCCTTCTGGCTTTCCCAGTGCATATTGCATCTTGTGCATCTCCTCCAGGAAGACGAAACATCTTCCATTTGCCAGTCAAAACCCAGTCTTTGACAAGGTTTTCTGATATCCTGCTCGTTTTCTAGTAGCCTTGACTTTCCTTTTGGTTGACAATGATACATCTCTGCTAGAAGAAAACCTCCTTTGTGAAGTTGCAAGTGAAATCTCCCTGCTGCTGCTGCATGCTTTTATGAGATCTGAGCTGTCAAATGTTTAAGAATTCATACTTGTTGTAACACCACTTGAATGACCCTGGGAAAAAAAGCCAACCAAATACAAAGAACACATTTGAGACTTTATCTAGTGAACAGACTGTGGAGATAGCTATCGGCTTGGCTCTGCCCCCTGAATCTCATACAAATGTTTCTCTGCAGTATGTTTTGTTGACGTTCAGCAGGCACTTCCTTGAATGTTCTCAATTATTTTCAACTCCATCAGAGATGCCGTAAGCATCTGATTCAGTTAAGATACACAGTCCAGAGACTTCAGCTGATAAATGCTGACTCACCTGGGTGAGGAGCGTCCATGCTGATCGCAACCCAGCGCAGCTGATCGGGCTGCGGGACTGAGCAGCCGTGAGGAGTGTCGCTGCGTGAGTGCCGTGTTGCCTCAGTACTGTATGGGATGCGCTGTGGGCTCTGGTCAGGCAAAGGTCTCCCTCCAGGGAACTTCTTTCCAAGTGACTCCAGGAATACCATATTTCTGAACAAGAATAAACTACACGTGGAGTGCTCTTTAGATGGTTATTTCATGTATTGGCAATAGCAGCGATGGCGTAACAAGCCAGTGCCACGTTCACGTGGCATTCATTAATTCAGCTCGTTTACTGTTGGCTTAATTGCGCTAGCGAGGTGTACTGCGACACCTTTTAGCCTACGTGTGCCCAGAATGCTTTTCGTATTGGTTGTATCTGTTGCACTGGGCTGTTTGCGGTGTTCTTTTTTCTGCTTTTCAATTCCAAATCAATCAGGAAAGGTGCGCAGGGTTCTGGCATCCAGCGGGTCCCGGCTCGCTGCTCTGTGCTGCTCCGCGTGTGCCAGGAGGGCTGTGCAGCCTCACAGCACCCTGACCGCGTGTCCCAGCATGCAGGTGTTACCTAGATTAGTGAAATCTTTGGCCCCAATTCTGATCTAATTTATGTGAAGGACATGTTAACTCTGTAGTTACTGATGGCTTTTATTCTAATTAGCAGCATCTTCCTGATTTATTTCTTAAATACAGCAGCTACGTTCTGGTCTTTCACATGCTTAGTTTCCATTAGGAAACTTTGTGTTTTGTGTAATTGTCTGAGGGGAAAAAAACAGTGTGGAATTCCTTAAAAACAACTCTCTACCATCTCATGACTTGAGAGGGACGGTGTCAGTGCTGCTGCGGGTGTAGCTGGATGGAGATGGTCTTACTGATGGCATTTGTTACGGCTTCTTATTGCCATGCAAGCCTGGGTATGTCTTAAAGTTTTTACTACATCTGCCAAGTGCTGTGTGTTTTGGGAAGTCAGAGAGTGCACAGGTCACTGTGGTGTAGCAGCGTGCCCTACAAGTGCTGCGGCAGCATGCCTGGTGCCCTTGCACTGCGAATTGCCGAAAGCCAGACGCCACAGCCCTGTGCCAGAGGAGCCCGCTGGAGCAGCAGAGTGTGCTGCAGCGATGGCAGGGGGTGCAGCACCTGCCTGGAGCTCTCCCTGGGGCTCTGATGAAGGCTGTTGAATCAGATTCCTGACTTGGGTCTCATAACTGCTCTGTTCTCGCCCCCTGCTAGACCCACATGCTGACAAGATAATAGCGCTAATAAAGGACTACATCTACTTCCAAAACGTTTTTGGACAGTCTCTTAGTTTGTCTCTGCTGCATACTGAGTATGATCTCTTTGTTCTTAACGAAGCTGAGGCGTGGGATACGCTCCTCAGCACAGCAGATCTGAAGCTGTCCTGTCCCAGTTCTTCCCATTTTCTGTCACAGCTGTCAGACTGCAGCACTGCTGTTGCAGTGAGAACTTGCTGCAGCTTCTGTTCCACCCCTCAGCACCTGGCTGCCTAGGCTGGGTGGTCTCACCACAGGGCGCTCTGTGGTCTGATTCCTTCATCCTCTGTTTCCACACAGGAATTTCTAGATTGCTATAACTGTACTCATTTCCTTGTTGCCAGAGAAGGTCCTTACAAGTGCTCCAGTCCCACACCCTTTGTATTGCAGATCAGACTCTTACTGTAATTTTTGTATCAGAAATAGCATTTTTGAGCTGTCAGGAGGCTTTTCTAAAGCTTCCTGTGTTACACCTAACATCTTCATGATGGCGAACTCCATGGAATCTTTGTTACTCAGGCACCACCTAGAACTCTTACCCTCTTCTGTAAAACTTCTAAGCCTAGAGCCCAGATTTTTATTCTTGCTCTTCTTGTATGAGCACCTCAGGTCAAAGATACCTTCTGAAATTAAGTACTTTGAAGAACTCTCAGCGTTTCTGCTCTCTGGCGCAGAAGTGATCTTCTGGGATGGCAAATACATTATTGTGGCTTGGTCAAGTTCTAAGGTGATGCTTGCTAAATTTTTGGAAGGTTTTGAAATGTGTGTAGCAGCATACACACAATCCTAAGATTCTTTCCAGGTTGGTGTCTGTCTGTGCTGCCTGCTCAGAATTGATTTGGAACAAGGGCTGAAGTAGAGTTCCCAGTATTCCCTCACTCAGAGCCACCCGCAAGGAGCTTTGGCTTCCTAGAGCAGAAGGTATTCACGGCGTGGGACATGAAGCCAGGACTGACTGAATCCTTGGACCTGGTCTTGGAACTTGCATTTCAGAGTCACTTGTGGTTCCTGGGGAGTAAAGCACCACGCTGCACTTCAGCACATGCTGCCTGTTCTAGAGGCTTCTAGAGGAGCTGCAGGAAAATGAACAACTCTTCGTTTTGTTTCTTAGCAGCTGGTTGTGTTGCAATTTGTGGTATTAGAGCAGTGCTTATCTCTCTTCCCTTGATCCTCTTGAAAAAGGCTTCCTAGCACACCATCCGGTACTTGCTGTGTGCTGAGAAAGCACGTATTTGCATATGAACAGCCTGGATTACTGGTTCATTGAAGACTGAGCATGGCCCCTTTGGATGTCTTTTTCCAGGGTGCATGAGCCTTGCTTAGGGGATGTAATCTGCTTGCAGGAAAGACCTTCCAGTTGGTGCTAGCTGTAATAGACTGCTGAAAGCAGCTTTGGGAAACGAACCATGGCGTTCTGTTTGTCTTCCTTGCTTTAAAACAGATTTTTTTTGGTAAAAATTTTCAGTAGCTTGCTCTAAAATTCCAAATCCCACCATCTCGCTGTTCCTTTATAACAATGAACCTTTTCTTCTGGCTGAATGCACTGGACTGTCACACAAGCTTAGAGACCACCTTGCTTCGGGCTGCCTCAGCTGTGTTTGAATCAGACACCCACTGCACGACGATGGAAGAAGTGGTCTGGTGCCCCGCAGGTGTGATCCATGGAGGGCACCAGCGGAGCATGGCATACGTTTATTGTATGTAAACCGTGTTTATGCATGTGTGCCCATGTGCTTTGCTATAAATCCGACAAAAGTGTCTGGATGCGTGCATCTGAACTGGAGCAGCTGTGGGTGTTCTTCCTGTTGTTGTCTTCCTGTTAAAGAAGAAGGGTTGTGGACTCGGTAGAAGCTCATGACCTGAAGCCAGCCCATGCAGGCCTCCTCCCACAGCTGTCTATGGGCAGGTTTCCTTCCAGCAGTAGTGACTTTTCAGTTCTGGGATCCAAGGAAGAAAGAGCTCCTTTAGATTCTGAAGACGTGACCTAATCCCGCACTGTGTGTTAACTGCTGCCTGAGCTTGTCTGGTTTGATGGATCTGAGGCACAGGACCTTTATTTTTGAGGTAAGAAGCCAAGCTGGCAGCTACTTAGAGGAGTTGGTAGAAGCGCAGTTATCGTGCCTACACAGTGAGGGCTGCAGCGATGCTCACTGGTGTGCTTCCAGCCGAGCTGCCATTGTCCAAGCCTGCTGGCAGTTGTTACAATTAACTAACGACACCGCAAGAAGATGAAATCAGCTTTTCCTAAATAACCCTGGCCTCTGTGAACGATTGAAAAGGGGCTGCTGTACCCACACCAACAACGGGATCTGCCGCCCGTGGTGGAGTTGCTTTACATGGAGCAGCAGCCCCTGCCTTGAGGTACAGGCTTACTTTATCAGAATGGCAGTGCAGTTTTTAAAAAAAATCCTGAATGCAAGCTTAAATTGTAATGGGAAATTATACTGCACTCTTCCTCGGTGTTTCATTCTTACAATTACCAAATTCAGTATTCGGTTAGATGATCTATTTTTCTATTGAAAGCTTGTAGCATTCAACAGCACGTAAGAGTTGAACGTTTTCCTGTATCAGGTTAGTCATCAAGCTTGTTGGTACTGAAACAGGTTGGTGTGTTGCTGCCCTAGTAAATGATGGTTGCTCTTTGGTGTATGGCTTTGAAGTTGCACAGTTCGCAGTGAAGTGCAGGGTGGACTGAAATCAGATGCTGGGGTCAGGTCCACCACGTGCCGTGAACGCAGAGGCTCTCCCGTGTGCTGCCTGACTGGTGCAACAGAGGCTTAGGTTCTTGTGTAGGGAAGAAGGTGCTGATGCCGGCAGTAAGCAAGCAGTGGTAAAAACAAATGGCACTGATTTTAGCTTCAGGCTGATAATTTTGTAAAGCAAATACCAGGTTCTCTTGCTGGATTAATGTAAACTGCTTTGTTTGCAGGGTTTATTGTCATCCCAAACCCAGGCCAATTCTCCAAGTGGAACTGTAGTATAGCCACCACACTACTGCTAGCAAATCTCTGAACACAGGACAAGAAGTAATGACAGTGGAACCAGGAGCTGTTCTTCAGGCAAAGAGCATCACAAATTATAATGTGGCAGAGTGTGAACGTGGAATTATGTGAATCACATAGTAATTGCAAAGGAATAATGTAATGACTTCTTATTACAGCTAATACTGCTAGCTGCTCACCCAAGGGAGAGTTTTCTTTTTTAAAAAAAAAAAGCTTCCTTTGGTGCTGCAGTAAAAAAAA
>VXAV01006100.1:85355-104220 GCA_013399715.1 Alectura lathami | reverse complement strand
AATTTAATCTATATCTATAAATATATAAATAATGATATATATATATATAGTGTAAAATAAAGTATGTTTCTTAAACCTAAGCAAGTTCAATGGTTAAATTAGTACTTCACCATTGTTTATTTTGCACTGATTTTTTTAACCAGAGGCGGTAGGAAACAGCCTGGAATGCACTCACAGATGATGGAAGTCATGACTGTCTGACTTCAAAATGTTATTCAGGAAGATGGATGCTGCAATCATAGATTTTTTTAAAACAAAATTGTTTTGCACTTAAATAGTTTAATGCTAATAGAGAATTACTTTAAAATTGGTGTCCAAACACCAGAAAAGCTATGTTGTGGAGAAAAGATCCTTTGTATCTATTAAACATTTATTTTAATATTGTTGTTTCCAACTGCAATCAGCTCTGTATGATATGTATAAATAATGTAATTCAGTGATGGGGGAGTAATGGATCATTACACTAGAAATTCTCATTCATTTAAGAAAGTGGTATTTCTAATTCAGAAAATACATATTAAACTATCTTGAATATGCATTTTTGTTTACTTTCTGTTCAGATTTGACCAATTTTGATGTAACCAATCCTTTGTTGAATTAAATGTTTGGTACAGAAATATGATATAAACTTTGTAGAACAAATTCCTTTTAAAAAAATCTCACCTGGAACATCGCTTCATATTTAATATAGTTGAATTTCGACTAGGAAAATGAAATTACATTGGTCTGCTCTCATTCTTGATGGTTTACCTCTAAATCCATGTAGCAGAAATCTTGCAGTCAGCTTTGTGGGGTGAGGATTTTTTAGTCGCACATTACTGTGCCTTTGCCTTGGGAGCTGCCAAGTGGATAACCCATCAGCAGTAGGCACACACCCTGAGAGCTGGCACGCCGAAGTCACGCCAGCGTGCCGGAGTGGGCGTGCTTCTGGGACAGCTCGTTTGTCCTGCTCACAGGCGTCCTCTTACAGGTCAGCAGCTTCGAACTGCTAACTGGATGGAAGCGCTTATCCATGCATTTGTATAGCTCAGTGCTGCTTGTCTGAACACAAATTATTTCAGTCGGTCAGCAACAGAACACTTGCACCATTTTCAGCATTTCTTGCAGAGAAGGGCAGCTCCGTGCCAGGCCCCTTTGTGTCATCCAGAAATCGCAGCCTTCTGCTGACCCTTGCAGCTGGGCAGAGCAGGGCTGAGGCTGTGTAGCCTGCCCAACGGCAGGCACAGCTCAGCGAGGGTGAGCTCAGCACCCAGCTGCCCTGGAGCTGGGCAGTGTGCCCCTGATGGCAGGGGACCACTGGACACCTTCGGGCAGGAGAACGCTGGCAGAGAAACAACTGCAGCAGCTGATTGTAGCCGCATCTCTCATTCTTGGCATGCAGTTGGTGAATAAAAAGTGCCAGATGTATTTAGAAACTGGCATTTGGACTGTCTAAAAGTCGGAACTGTAGGCCACAGTTCTCATGTACTTGAGTTTTTCTAAAATACAAGGAATGGGGAAAATAGTGAAACTGAGCATCATCATTGTTCAGAAGTTATGTTTTATTAATGTATTGGGCTTAACTGTTAAAATACAGATAAACCTTGGCACTGGAAGCTAGCATGGTTACCTCCCTGCAGGGCTCTTTATATGAGTGCTTTGGGGGGTTACGTTGAGGAAAAGAGGGAAGGAAAGCCTTTAACAGCCCTTTTGTATTCTGCAGCTGTAGGAAAAAGCAGCGCTGTAGGGACCGAGCATCCAGCATTAGGGCAATAACAGCAGCTGCTTGCAGAGCACGTCCTGCTACAGATCATGGCAGTTTTGGTTTTTCAGCAACACCTCTACCTTTCAGCAGTCACCTGGAAGCGTGAACTTCCCATCCCACCCCTTCTCCCATACAGAAAAGCTGATCCTAAGAAGAAACGGGACACTAATAACTTACCTGGAAAGAGTTCTGCAACAGATATAGCTCTTAACATGATGGGAAAAAAAAAGTGTATATATATATATTAAAACAAACAGTGGAAGACAGATCATCTCAATATAGAATTTTAGCTTGAAGAGTGAGGGTAGGAAAAAGATTGGCCAGTTTATACTTTGAAGTTGAATGTATTTTAATGACAAAGCAAGTGGGAGGGCTCAAGTTTGCCTACCAGCCAGAGAAGTGCAAGTGTAAACGATTGCTTTCCTGTGCATGAGTAAACTACCTACCTGGTATTACTCACAGAAGCAAACAGTTGCAATAACACTTCTGAAAACAGGAAAGTATCTTGTGCAAACAGAATCTGAGGGAATTCCTTCATAGGGAGGGAGGCTTTGGATTGTTGAATGGAAATATTTAAACTTCAGCGTCTGTGGTTTGAGGTTTCCAGAAAAAAGATAGGAAGCTACCAAAACATTCAAGATGCCTCCATCAGGAAGAGATTGGCCTATTGTATTATCCTAGTTTGGATGATCAGTTCCCAGTGTGGGTACTGGGATTTTTTTTTTCCTTCTTGTTTTTTGTTCTCCTTCCAGGTTTAAGAATCTGGAGCCTACCATACATTTGATTTGTTCAAAGCCTTGTGACAAATTCCTAACTGTGGAGAGCAAGATCCCTCAGACACAATGTTGCCTCCTTCTAGGCCACCATCATTCCCTCTGCACACCACGCTCAACTCCGAATACCTAACGCGAGGGAAAGAATACACTGGATAGGCTCACGGCAAAATATGTAAAAAGTTGAAGGTTACTGCTGTGCTGCCTCTAGACCTGCGGTCCTTAATTCCATTTCCTAAGCATAGCATCACACCTCTTAATTTTTTTTTGGTTGTATATAAACCAATGCTGGATATTCAAACAAATCCTGGTGTGCCTTATTACTGCTCAAGCCCTCTACCTGTTAGGACAGCATCACCTGCCAGCACAAGCACCATTACCAGCAGCAGGACAGCAGAACTCAGCTGGCTGCTCTGTCTCCACGTACCCCCACTGCACTTTAGAGCTCGTCAGGGTTGGCAATGTGTCTTCTGCTTAGAACTGGAGGAAAGATGACCTTCACCCAGCGTGAGTTCCAATAGCATGAGGAACAGCACCTACCCGCACTACTGCATTCTGCTGTTTACTTCTCCCTTCTAGGACGTTCTGCAGGTGTGCTGCACTACCTGCTCTGAGACTCCCTGCTTGTTCAGTCCTAGCAAGAGAAGCTGCTATGCCTGTGCACATCTGGGGACACCTGGGATGAGCCGCAGCAGTGGGGAGTTCCCTGCACAGCCTCGTCCATGTGCTGCAGCCTTCTTTTGCAGTACTCTCGCCAGGGCTGGGTGATATTTCCAGTCTGGCCAGTGAGATTCTGCAGTTTTGCTATGAAGAAACGGAGTAAATTGAACAAGTGCACAACATGATGCAGGTACAAGAGACTCAACTTGGACAGCTGAATTTGAGTCAAACCAAAAAATGGCTCCTGCGGCATACACCACATAGACATTTAGCCTGCTGATATCTTCACGTTTTAAAACATTTGCTAATAAATGTCACGTTGATCCTCAGCATGGGCAAATAAAGCCCTCTTCAAAACATGAAGAGAAAACATCAGCTAGACAGGGGCTTTTAAGCAGTACATCTCAAAGGATTCATAAGGAACGTGAGTATCATCAGCTTCCCCACACTGAAAGGGACAGTGGAGAATGGGGGTGTGCTCGGAGTCACCCAGGCGCTGAATGGCAGCACAAGGAACAGGACCCAATGCAGTTACAACCGAATTCTTAAAAAAAAAAAAAAAAAAAAAAAAAAAAAGTAATAATTTTAAGCACACAAATCGACAAAAAGAAGCCACCTACTGGAAACCTAACTGAGCGGGAAGAGTATTCATTTTCATAAGATTATATCCTAACAAAATCTCAGAAGGGGAGCTGAGAGAGTAATGTGCCTACCTTTGATTTTAGATGATGGCACTTTTATAAATGTCTATGTTAGCATGAATTTTGCTGCACCATTTAAGCTGCACCTCAACTGATTCGAATAAATACGTTGTCTGGATTTAGCACATCTCAGATAGAGAAGTAAGGGTTGGTTCAGAAGAGAAGCTTTTAAATAAGGATTGGTTTAGAAGCTTAAACTATTTTGTGTGAAAAATTAGTTTTAGAAGCCTCCGCTGTTTGGCCCTGCCTGAGCCGATTGGGTCTTTACAACTGAGCTGCTTATTTTGGTTTCCTTCTTTCTTTCAAGCAGCAAAGTGAGGCAGCACAGGACACTCCCCTTCCCTGTGCCATAGCACTCATCAGCACCCCCCGGTTTTCAATTTTTGTTGCATAGGAAGTGCAACAGTACCAGAAATCCCAGGGCTCTTTGGGTACAGCTTCAGGCAGAAAAGCTGATCACTGCCCAGTTTTGAGCAGAGTGACTTAGAACCGATTAAAAAAAAAGTTACTTGCAAAACCTGTCTTGCACCTCTACTGGCTGACCAAAGACTTCTAAACCCAAGCAAAGTACGATTTGCACAAACTCGCTCATGTGATTTTAAATAAACCATTCTGTGACAGAAGAAAACAGGGGCCAAAGCTGGTCTGCTTTTGAATCAGCTAAAAAGTTGCTTTTCTGTGGTTGATAGTTACATAAAAACAGGGACCAGTCAGGCTAGCTGTATCAAAATCAAGTATCTCATGTGACTGCATAAGCTGCAAGTTCAGCGGAACCTGAGGTTGAAGTTATTAAATACAGGAGGTGCTGGAATTTTTTTTAATCTAAAGAATATACAAAGCGCTAGGCCAAATCAGCTGTCATTCATTACATAATGTGAAATCCTGTATTTTGTAGGTGACATTCCACCCCTAATACTGAACCTCAGCAAACCCCGTTGTGTTATTTTTGACCAACCCCTTCCTCCATCAGGTTCTGAAAGGAAAAACTATTTAGGGAGTTCAATAGGGAATGTTTAATTAAATATCAATAATCTTCAGGAACAGAATACCAAAATGCTAGGTAAGCCCTTCACAGCTTTGTGGGGTTTCTGACAAATTGCTGAGGAACACAAAATAAAGCACTGCTGCTCCTGCCGGATCCCTAACGGAGGCTGACTGGGGCTGTCGCGCCGCATAGTTTTCCTCACGCTCACAATACTCTGGAAGGTGGTCAGCACCCTCCTCCCCGTCGCTCTATAGCGGGTAAGTGGAAATCTTTCAGGGAAGACTTCAGTGCCTTCTGCTTCTCAGACTGCTGAGGAAACAGCAGAGGGTTGAAGTATGCTCTGTAAAATGCATTCTGCTGTCCTACTTTAAGGAGCAACTGAGAATCTGTACCTGCACGTTTGGTCCAGTCAGCCTGACAGGCTGTAACACCGGGCTCTCACTGCCTTCCTCAGCTGCAGGAAAAACTGAGTGAGATGTGGCTGTGGGACAGGAGGGCAGGTCAGCTGCTCCAGAAGGATTTAACTTTGGTAATTCTCCACAAGGGGGTCCATGTCGTCGTTTTGTTTTTTCCTGGACTTTCCTAAGAGAATGCTTTTAGGATAAAAAAAAATAAGATTTAATTTCTCTGAGAACATCTTAAAGAAGAAAGAAAGAAAAAAAGTAATCAGAAAAAAAAATCCAAATCCTACTTCAGCTAATTTTTTTTAAGTACTACCCCATCAGATGTTCTGTGCAATTTTTCCCTAAGGAAATTCGCACAAAGTTCACATTGATGAAACCAGGAACTAAACTGCTGGAAAAAGTGTCTGATTCTGGAAGAATTCATGCTTTCAATGTTAAATGCACAGCAGAAAATATCTATTTTGATTCTACCGTGGTGATTGGTTTTTACAAAAAAACTGCACTTGAGAGTTTTTTGTGCAGTACTAACTTCTGTCTCGCCTTGCAGATACAGTCAGTTATAAGAGTGCAGGAGCTGAGTATTTTTCATGTAATTTGACTTCAACAAAGTTTTAGTTGGCTAAATTTTGATCAGATTTTCATTTGCTGGTTTTCAGAGTCAAGTGTAAGTTCAGGATTTGTCTGGACACCATCTGAACACAGGGTAACATTAAAAAAAGTCACAAACAAAAAAATGCATTTCTTCAAAATGTAGACCGAAGACCTTAAAAGACAAAAATACATTTTCTCTCTCTGCTAGAACTTTATCTTGAAAAAAAAAAAACAAACCCTCAAGGGTAGATAGCAAAAAGAGAACACCCTATTTTGAAAAGCACGGCACCGAGCTTCTGTATAGCACCACCTGTAGAGCTGTCTGCAAAGGCACTGTGGAATCCCAGCTTTCAAATTCCGACTGGTGAGCTTTGGGTTTGGGCACGGGGGCCGCATCGCACCCAGTGAAGATGGGTGTTTGTGCAGACAGAATGGAAGCAGGTAATCAGCGTAAGGAGAACATCTGCCTCCAGCCAACAAGCTCGGCCTCACCCACCACTCTCTCTAAGCGGACTGGCAATGCTCCCACTTCAGTGTTACCTCTCTCTGACTCCCCTTGGAAGCTGTGCACCAACACAGAGGCACTTGCCCTGCTGGGTTTTCTAGCAATCTTATTCTTTTTGTGCATGGCCAAATCTTGTGTATCAGCTGCCCTAAAAAAGTTTGGGGAAAAAGAAAAAAAAAAGAAGAAAAACATCAGTTGTGCTTTAGGTGAAGTTTGGACTCAGTGCAAAGAATTACGTTGGCTGGCTGCACTGCAAGGTACGAATCAGCACTGTGAGCAAACTTCCCTTCAGTCCGCTTTAAATAAGAAGCACACGGTGTGCCGCCCCCTTAATTTTAGTGTTCAGGATGGAAATGATTGGAAGTCAATTGCCAGAGTTCTTGAAAATAAGGATGCGCAGTGCTTGGTGGGCAGCACTTCTCTCATCAGGATCACATTTTATCATTGCATACAGGAGAGAGAATCCCTTAGGAGCCAAACTGCGCACAAGAGGAGGTATTCCTTTTCCTTTTCTGAAAGGGAAATCAAACCTCATAATTGTTGACCTGTGTTAATCAAGTTGAGAACAAACAGTTATTCATAAATATTCAGAGAGGAGTTATAACCTCNAAAAAAAAAAAAAAAAAAAAAAAAAGATTCTAATCTGAGATAGGGACAAGTAACTAATACTTGGACAAAACATTTTCTTTCCTAACAAGTTATGTCATTGGCCTTAAGGGTACTCTCGAAATAAAAGGCCAAATCAGATTGATGTAGGCTCAGATTTCGTCTGCTCTGGCTAGGAGGATCACCAACACGTGACTGTCCCTGGGGTGCAGGGGCAGAAAGAAGACACCACTCTGGTCAGCAGCTGTCACAACAGAATTGGATTTTTGTGGTGGTTCCCTGCCCAGAAACTGCACACAGCTGTACCGTTGTTTTCAATATGTGCACACTGAGATTGATAACTAGGAGCAAGCATACTTACTGCTTGAACTTGCTGAGAGTTCTGTTGGCAGGAGTGCCTATAACGTCATGGACTTTGGAAACGCGGTCCAGTTTGTTAGATCCGGGGAAGAGAGGCTGAAAACTGCAAGGCAAGAGATGGCATCAGCATCGCAGAACAGGCAAGGAAGCTAGTTTAAGAGACACAGCTGCCACTTGGGTTAAATTATTTTCATTTAAGAGAAAGATGAACTTTAGGATTATTTATTTGTGAATGGTTTTAATGCCAGGAAACAACTAAAGGATAACAGTGAGCAGCAGACCACTAGAGCTGCATTTTTGGACCAAAAGGGTAGTCTGGGTTATTAAACAGAAACCTATAGTTGCCCTTTCCTCAAAGGTCTGGGGTAAAACACAGAAGACAACATCCCTGCTTGTGAAAGGTAATGGACATGGGATCTTGTCTTCTTCTAGTGATGTGGCGGATCCCAGAAGACAGCGTGTTGTCCGCCTTTTAGGACAGCAGAACCGAGCAGTCCCTCTGGCTGCGTATGCACAAAGAAATACACATTTACGAGAAGCATTCCATCCCTGCTCTTCACAAGCAGCAGGACTGGGAAGATGGTAATTGGAACTGCATTCCTGAGTGGATCCCCAGTTAATATTGAATTTGCACAGAGTCCTTGAAAATGTTCTTATCTGACTTGACACGTGAGCTCCGCTGCCACGGGGTTCTTGCAGGTGTTCCCTTTTTCCACGCCAGCAGAGCGCATAACTGAAGAAACACTTCTTTGGCAGCACCACTCAATTCTCGAAAACAAAACATTCAGCCCTCTTTGTAGAAGGGAGAAGCTTCTACTAACTGCTTGCAAGCTCTATCAAGCAGCTGCACAGCTCTCTGAAGGTCTTTGTAAAGCTTTGAGAGCAAGATGAGAGGAAGATCTGGCTCCCGTTGTGCAGCTACATCTCACAGGGCAAGCAGTTGCGAGTGGCTTCTGTGTGATTTACAAAAAGTACAAAAATGTGCTGTCTCTAAATGTGAGGCTAGAGGTTAAGGAAGGACAGCTGTGCAATGTGCAGCAGAAACGCCATCCAGGAACCCAGGTTTGTTGGGAATAAGAAAGGGAGAAGAAGGTTTGAAACACAAGCACGAGTAAAAGATTCAAAAATCCTTGCAAACCGTGGTCTCAAGTGTAAAAGCTCAGGCAAATGTTCAACGGCAAAAACTTCATGATCCTCCTGAAAAGAAACAAACCCATCCACAACTTCCTTTAGCTTGCCAAAGCTGTGTCTTTTTAAATTCATTTATTTCCAGGAAACATTTCTCCTTTCTTTCTGAACACCTCTGTTAGGTCTCTGAAAATGTGCAGTGGTTGCAAAGACTGAAATTGGTCACATTAAGCTAAAATTAGGAGGCAATACCTTTAAGGTTTTTTGCCCTAGAAATATGAAGTTTGCAGCGTGTAATTTTCTTGCAAAACTTGCCAAGCTCACCAATTCAAACTGGGATGGGAAAACACGGCGTTTTCAAAACGTCTGTTCCCAATTTACTTTGCAAGAGAACTGCCACATTTGGAATTTTGCTGTTAACAGCGCTCTGACCGGAGGAGAACCGTTCCTACAAGCCAGCAGCCAAAGCACACGGGCTGTCACATAACGTGGCGGTGGTGGCAGCGGCTGCACTTGCCATGTGGAGGAGGAGAAGAGAAGCAAAGCAAATGTTCCCACTCCTGGTTGCGTATCAGAGGCAGCCGTGTGGGAGGAGAACACAGGAGAACTGCTGCTGTTGCTAGGGCACAAAGATAGGGGAAAAATACTCCTGGTGGCGATTTCTTCTGCCTTTTTTTTTTTTTTTTCCCTGAAGACCAGCGACAACAGTGTTGAGTTACAGTTTTATTACCTTTGAAAATCTTATAGGACTATAATACTGTTGTTTTCCTGAACAATTCCTTCCTCAGAACCCAACTTCAGAACATTCCAGGACTTAAGGTGTCTTGAAGGAACTATTCTATAAACGGAACTGGGAAGTCCAGGGGAGCGTCTCCTCTGTTTCTGCAGAAGAGTAAGTCATGAAAAGAGGGAAAAGTTTGACCATCAAGTGCATCAACGAGATGGAGGATGGTCAGAGACACTCATGACAGGAAGTGATCCATGCTGAAGAGAGAAGATGGCGGGTAAAACCCATTTTCGACAAATTCAAATATGAAGACAGAGGTGTGGGGGGGGGCTGTTCAAAAATGCTGTTTTCCTTGTAAATATTTTTAATGGACATTATGTTCTTTTCAACATCCCACTGCTTTCCTACTGCAATAGGGTGAGGGGAGTGCCAGGCCAGGGGCGATCATGGCCCCGTCAGCCCCGCAGACCAACCCACTGTGAACTTCCACAGAACCGCGGGAACAACGGCCAGATGTCCCGTACCACGCGCTCCTCATTTCAGTTCTTTACCCTTGATTTTCTTGATTAACAACAAGGAAGACCCTCCACTGATCACCGTACCTTGTGATTTCATAGAAAGCACAGCCAGCACCCCACATACCAATTCTGTAGCTGGAGGAGCCATCTGTAAGCAAGCACTCAGGTGCTCGGTACCAGCGTGTGGAGATGTATTCTGTGTATGGCTGCTCAGAGCATATGGTCCTACAAGATCCAAAGTCTCCTGACTTCAGGGTATTCTGCTGCAAAAATAGATACAGTATTTTGACAATTTAGAAGCACTGCAATATTCAAGCAAAGAGTTTCCTTAGATGTGTGAAGTAGTCACCATGAGAGAAATCAGATTACTTCAAGAATAACATTTCGGAAGTCCCAGGGAGAGTATGACAGCAGTAAAACTGCATTTAAACAGCAAGTAGCTCCAAGACCTGAAGAGATCTGTGCCCCAACGTAGGCACAAATGCCCTTCTCTGCATCGTTACAAGAGAGCTAAGAGCTAACCGAAAGGCACATGGACTGTTACTGAAGGGAAGACGGCTGAACTGCACAGGACTGAGCTGTTTTCTTAGACTCCTTGTGCTGAGCAGTGCTGCAATGGGTGGGTTTGGCTGCTCTTTGCAAAGGTTTCTCCTGTACACTTCTAGGACTTACAAGAAAAATTGATCTGCAGAAAACAGAATTTCATAAACCGAATTTTGAAATCCTTGCTTTTCAGATGTTAGGAGAACAATATCCTGAAATTGTTGAGAGAAGATATTTCAATAAGGAAATCTTCTGAAAGCCAGTATCTTCTGCTCCCTTTGTACAAGCAACTTCCACTATACTTAGGGACTGAACGTGGAATGAAAGAGATGCAGAACGGAACTCACCCCTCCATCAGCCTTAACAACAGCATAGCAAAAAAACGAATTTTGCCACCATGGTGGGACAACAGCTACAGCTATGGGAATGGGGAAAGGGTGAGGTGAGGGACGGGAGGCCAGGCGTTCTGCTTGTGCTCTCACAGGGCTACAAAGGATGGGAAGGGCCCCTGCTCCCAGGAGGCTTCCTGCAGCTCCCGGGGGGTGCCCCAGCCGCCAGCCCGCTGTCTGCCAGGGCGCTGCTACAGGCACAGCAGCAGCTGGGCAATGGCCTTTCTTCACCCTGCAGCAGCCCGTGGCCTCAGGTGAGTGCACGGATCGCGAGCCTGGAATCAACGTGCGATGCATGTACCTCAGAGGTGCTGCCGAAGCAGGTCCCTTACTGATGCATGTGATCAAGAGATTCGCACAGCTGATACATGGAGCTCTTTATCTTTTTCTCAGATAATGGTTTCCTCCTTCATAGAATCGAATTTCAAGTTGTACAAATCCTTCTTAGCAAGCAGCAGAACACAAAGAAATACTCTTCGGCCTCCCATAACCCATTTTCCTCTCTAATTCAGGCACAATTTAAATTTCAGTAAGCACCAGAACAGTTCAGCCAACGTGTCAGTCCAGCAGTCCACAAGCTGCCTTAGCTTTTACCGCATGTTTTTCTTGCAGTGTCTGCATCTCCAAGTTCTCACAGAACTGCAGCATTTCACTTCTAACTGCCTACTTTCCTTTCTAAAAAAAAGCAACAGGCCTTCAGGTTCAAGATTCCTATCAACCACCTCTACCTAGTGCCACGCTCAGACGGCTGTGGTTCACAACTGCCTTGCAGATGGCAGGTTACCCCAGGCAGGTCAGCGTGCGACTGCAGTTGCACAGTAACAGCAGTTACAAAACGCACCTCTTCCTCAGAGCCGCTCAGAAACCACCCAGCTTTTTCTTTCATGGGCTCCAGAGGCCTTTTAATCTGGCCGTAATGCCTTCGTATAACGCTGCAATGCCATCAGCAGAGGCAGAAGCCATCAGATTGCTGAACACCAGGGCAGGTGCCCATCTGCAGGTGAGCAGCTGGTGGGGAGGGAGGAGGGAGGGGAGCGGCTCGCTGCTCACTGCCCGCCCGCCCGGTCAGCCAGCAGGGCACAGGGAGCAGCTCCACGTGCACCGGAGCTGTCACGCTGCTGATGTGGAGAGGCCGTGCTGGCAGAGGATTTCTGTTACTGACAGTAGAGGAGGTTTTGTGTTTTTATATCCTATTCACAGGATCGTAGAATGGTTTGAGTCAGAAGGGACCTTGAACGGTCACCTAGTCCAACTCCCCCGTGAGGAACAGGGACACGCAGGAGGAGAGGAGCCCACTCGGATTATTATTAGCATTTGGAAAATTGGGCCTTCATGAAAAGAAGTCATGCTCAGTTGTTTTGTTTCTTTGCAGGTCACTACTAAAATCTGGAGCAGGTGCTCTTTACTTTCAGGCTTACCACTACACAAAGCTGACCGCAGAGTGAGTATGAAGCGAATCACACCGCAGCCATTTTCCCTGGGGCACCTTCCCCAGCCCTCCCCGAGCCTTCTTTTCTTCCTCATTTAAAAGCGCACACTGCTGCTGGGTAAACACAAGGCAAGGCTGGTTGGCAGAGATTAAATGACTTGTGATACCCCTGTAAACCAGGAGCTATTTGTGAAGACAAACAGCCTGGACTGAAATAACGTGAGTCGGTCAGTGTAAAGGAGGAAAAGAAAGGGTGAGCTTTCCACATCAGTGGCATTACAGCGAGCTGTCATCCTAACGGCAGGAGTGATTCATACACATCGTTAAATGAGAAATTCATTAAGTCAACACCTGCTGTAAGTTTATCTTCACTATGAAATTTTGTACAAACCTCTAAATTTCTCTAAGATTTTTAAAATTGCCCTGTACCTATATTAAACTTCATTTTATATGATTCAGGGTATTCAAAAAATGACAAGAATTTACATTACTGTATGCTGTAAAACTATGGAAAAGACTACAAGTTGTTTCAAACGCTACTGCTTTTGTACACCCTGAACACTGTTTGCTGACAGAGCATCACTAATACACACAATGCACTTCCACAAATCAGTCCTGCACTGCTTCAAACCATAACGCTGAAAACTCCAAAGGAGTTCCTGTTCCCATCGTTATCCAGAGATCCCCCGTCGGTCAGTGCGTTGGCTCGGAATTAAGATTCATTGTCCAGTTTAATTATCTACTTGAAATGTTTGCCAGACAGTTTGAAATGACTGCCATGTTCTATTTCTTGGCTTTGCAGTAAGCCACAAACAGATTTGTTTGGGGGAGAGAATTTTTTTTTAAAAAAAAAACAAAACCTTATTTCTGCCCCATAGGAAATTGTGGTTTTGACCTTCATGCCTACTTTGAAACCACGAAAGTTAATTTCTGAAACAAAAAGCACCTGGAAAACAATCTTGTTGTGGAAAACTCAAGTGTGATAAGAAATGTATTTTGAAACTAATTTTTTTAAAAAAGGCAGAACATACTGAAACTATTAGGCTAATTTCCATCTGTGTACAATGCCTAATACAGCAGGCTTTTTGGCAAGAAAAGAACAAGAGAAACATTGAGAAATGTACACCAAATGAAAGCGAGTACAGAAAGGCAGTTACAGACCTAAACATTCGGGTTTTCCATAACTGAAGTACAGCATATTTCCTAGCAGCAGGAGGTGCAGGACTGTGTTTAGGGCACGGGACTGATTACTAGCAATGAGGGCTCCTTCCCATATTCTACTGCGCACTCTGACTTAACTTCACAAATTTATCACGGAAAAACAAAAAGCCATAATAAAAAAGCCCAGTAATTACCCATGTCTGTTTCTATGATGAGCAGAGCCACACAACTGTATTTTAATCTCAAATCTTTACCTAGGTCAGAGCAGGGTTACTCCTCTTGTAAATACTCACTGTTGTGAACACGGCGTTTGAGAGCAAGTCTTTATTCTACCACACTGAATAGCAGTTGCCTGTTGAGTTACTTACATGAATCTCCCAGCTGTTAAGACATTACAAGCTTTTAATTATTCCCCCCCCCAAAACCCTTTCTGCTATTGAAATAGTAAACAAGTGTCTCTCCATTTATTGTAAGCAACTCCTTTGGCACCTACACACGATCCTTTTTAAAATCAGCTTTTGTTCTCGCTGTAGGAACTCTTCCTTAAGCTTGATGGTGTCCCTCCTGCTTTGACAAACAGCTCCAAAGTTCTTAAAAACAGGTGTTTTCAGTGAACAGTGTTATCTCACAGAGAAAGCTTGGTAAAAGGCATGTTGCTAGGTATAAAAACGGAAAGTCGTTACTGGGTAGTAGTCTTTGAAACAAACTGGAGTCATTTTCAAGTTGTTTCATTACAGTCCTGACCTAACACGAGCCTGTTCAAGTTGCACTTTTTGTTGCACAAAGCCATTGCTTTGTAGTCAGGGTTGTTTCCATTCAAACTGTGGAACTAGATGGCCGCCGCCCTGGCTCACCAGAAGCCTCCTGCCCACCGCCCCGCTTTGAACAGCCGGGCGCATCGCACTGGGGCTGAGCGGAGGGCAGAGCAGCACAGCACAGCCTTTCGCTAGAAATTTCACAACATGTAACGGCGAACGGAATGGAATTCATCGCGCTCTGTGGTCTACACAAGGAGGCTGGTCTGCGTCAGCATGTGCCACACACCTTTTATCAGCTCGTAAACATTCATGTCCATCAGTTCACATATCAGTGAGAGGGAACCAGCTTTTTTTATCATTGAAGAAACAAATTGGGAGGCTTCAGGGTAGAAATTAGATTTACATGTTGATTTGTATACAGCGCAGAAAAAAAGTACTTAGTTTAACCAGCACTAAAACGGACATTTTCAGCTGATGCCTTCCTGCAGAAGTTTTTCAGCTTATGATCTGAGCACTGAACTGCAGGCCTTCTGACATGGCTAAGCAGTTGGTTTAAACGCTCCTTGGATCATAAACAGGGCAAATTTGGTCAGCACTAGGTAATGTGCAGATGGACCAGCAGTTCTCTAACAACACAGCAGGGAAGCAGAAGTCACATCTACCTGTTCATTGAAGATCTTTGGGTTCTTTTGGTGTTGTTTTTTGAGCTTACAGTCGTTTTTTCAAACCCCCACTTCTCCCTCTCTAAAGCTTGCAGATGCATTGTGGTATTTCACTCACCAGCAAAATGTCCCATTTTACACACGTGTCCCTCCCACGACATCAGTAGGAAATGATGATATTTAACGGAGCACCCAAAGTCAGCGACCCAAAAGGCAGCGTTTGGTGCGTACATGTTTGGAGAAGGACATCAGGTGGATGTCTCTACTTCCACACAGCCCTCTGCTCTATTTTTCTAACTGACAAAAAGCACCTGTTTTGTGGCCATGGCGTGTCTTGCTGACAGATGCAATCAAATCTAAATGCAAGTATGAAGGAGAACTAATGCTATACAGGATTAAGGCTAAATGCAGCGCTCAAAGTGGGACTGAAAAAAGCACTGACCAGGAGGGAGGGCTTACACATTTCCTTCTACTATTAATTGCAGCCAGAAGAAAAACAACACAAACACATTCAGTGCACCAGGAAAGGCAGACATCAACTATTTTTCACCCTTGCCCCAGTGGTCAGGCAGCATCTACTACAGCGGAGGACACCAGCTGGGGCACCCAGGGAAACAACCCCAGCGCCCAACAGGAGAGCCCTTCCTAAGGAGCAGCAGAGCTCCCCTTCTACACTGCGTGCAGCCCTTTTCATGACACGCGTCTCACAAACCCTCACTCAGCCCTTATTTCACGTTCCCCACTACATCTGAATACGACATTCTGTAGCAGTGGCTATGCACACCTCTCAAAACGCTGTTTCAGATGTTTGCATGCACAGCACTTTCCATCTCTAAGACTCAACGCCTTCAGAACATCAGAAAACGTTCCGTCTCCTATCTTACCAACTGCTTTATACTCTAAAGACAAAAATATACTGTTTCAGCTTAAAATAGAAATTGTTATAAAGACTGCATGGCAATCCATAAATGACCTTTTGAATTCTGACCACTGGAATTTTTTAAATAAAGTTTTTGTTTGTTAACACATCAGTTATGTGAGAGAAAATTATAATGAATAACAGAAAACAAAGTTTTGCTGCCCACATTGCTTAAACTTATATTCCTGAAAGTAAAATACAGTAATCCAAGCTCCAGGAGTAAACTGCTGCCTCCTCGCTCTGAGATACAGTGCTTCTGAACACAGCACTCCCTACCTTTTGCTCTGCTGCAGCACATTACCAACTCGGGAATGAGTTTATTCTTTGCTTCTTTCACAGACACACACACACAAAAAAAAAGTTGTAATGAAAATGTAGGATCATCTTGAAAGTGTTGCTTCCATTCTTTCACTGCCTTTTTTTTTTTTTTTTTTTTAAAAAAAAAAGCAAAGCAGTTACTGGTTTTAAGGCTTTATCCCCGCTGTATCAACTTCAGTTACGAGTTTTCAAGTAGGCCAAGAATAATGCTGTTCTTCGATATTCTGAGTCTTTTCCTAATTTCCTT
Organism: Alectura lathami; assembly: GCA_013399715.1. Lineage (NCBI taxonomy): Eukaryota > Metazoa > Chordata > Aves > Galliformes > Megapodiidae > Alectura > Alectura lathami. The sequence goes on along the minus strand of VXAV01006100.1, from coordinate 88,092 downwards.
CAGAACTGACATTTCTTTCTTCCCTCCTTTATTCACCTTCAGCTTTGTAATCAACTGTTCTTCACCAATCCTACTGACTGGTTCCCTGCACCCACTTTGTCTGCCTGCTTCCCTTTATTTTTAGCACCTACAGAGTCTCTCCTTCATAACTCTTCCAACTATTTCACCTGAGCAAAAAGTAATTCTGCTTAGTTCTATGCATGCCACTTTTGAGGTAGTCTTACTACTTAAGAAAGACCCAAACACGGTCATTTGGAGGGAGGCAGAGCAGGAAGTTTCTTTGGTCTCCCTGATTTTGTCTCCCTGACGGGAGCTGCAATCACTGCAGGACAGCAGGAAACCCGAGGCAGCGCAGCGGCATCAGCTGCTGTGACAGCAGAGCCTTGGATGTGGTCTGTGGCCATCTCCCCTCCCAGGCACCTTCCTGCCCTGGTGTGAGGGCTCCTTCTAAGGTCACCCCTCAGGCAGATTCTGTGCCACTGCCCTGCGTTGGAGGACAAGGGAATTCACTAGCACAGCCGCGGGTCATTCCGTGTCAGTTGCTCTTTGTGGCCAAGATTTCCAGATAGTTTTGATTTACAAGCACAAACAGCCTCAGAGTGGAGGAAGCCTGCCAAGAAATTTTGCAGAGAGAAGACTTACTTAACTTTGTTAGGACATCCTAAGAATGTTTTCCAACCAGCAATCAGTTTGTGCTGCCTTCAACTCTTCAGGTTTCACACTTGTTCCTGTAAAAGCCCTTCTTTACCTTGTGATCCAGATGCTTACATTTTAATCAGCAGATGTTTTCCCCACAGAAATCCCCCTTTCTCCAACAAAGAAGCAAAGCTTCTGTGAGAATTGTCATTTGCTTTCCTCATTTTTACCATCTGCTGTTTCAGTTTGCTTTTAGATCTCACTGCTCTCGTCTGCTAGCTAAAGGCAATAAACCACAGCCGTCTCCCTGTGCTGATGTCTGTTTAGCCCATGACGGTAACTGGTGAGCGATCTCCCTGTCCTTATCTCAACCCTTGAGCCCTTTTCCATCATATTTTCTCTCCCTCTTCCTTTGAGGATGGGAGTGAGAAAGCAACTGCAGTGTTTAGCTGCGCACCAGGGTGAAAGCACCACAGCTATATTCATTTTCACAACAGAATGCTAGACATACCAAAAATAAAACCAAAAATCCCACAAGCGTGCACAACACCTGAGGCAAATGCTTGACAGAGGCATCCTCTCCAGCAGTGAAAAGAACGGCAGCAGAGCCAGAATCACTGAAATCAGCTGACTGCAGTGCAGAATGAGGAATGACAATTGCATTAGTTTAAACATTCTTTTGGTGCATCAAATTAACACGTGAACTCTCAACAAAGCAAGTCACTGAAGATGAGAGTGCTTTTCTCCCAGGAAGGAAATGAGAGAGTGATCATATGACAAGTTATTGTTCACTGGGAAACTGAAAGGAACTCAGACATCAGAATAAGGACCTAAGAGTTTTTATAGAGTAAGCAGGAAAACAACGAAGACCTGCAGCTATTAACAATTGAACACAAATTTTGCATGTACACCCACAAGCCAAGATTTCTGCAGATTCTCAAAAATCCACTTCAGCGCCACAGAACTGACTCTTCAAAAGCGACTCGATGGCAATCCATCACTAAGTTACACTAATTTCAGGCAGCCACCAAAACAGGATAGTCAACCACTGAACACTCTGAGGGTTAAATCTGGTAAAGGGTGTTTTAGTTGCACTTACACGTAACATCAAGGAATAAAGAAGACGTAACCCCCCAGTCAGCAATTCTTTCATAGCATCTGAAGCAACCCAGATAGTACCGAACCTCTTCCTTCCCTCCCCATTGTTTCAGTACACACAGATGTTGGGGCTTAGAATGGTTAGAGAGAAGGCAGACAAAGGTTAGGAAAAGGAAATAAAATCCCATACAAGTCAACAAAAGTACAAGGATATGGAGTTATTTGTAAGAGCAAGTTCTAGCAACCTGAACTAGTCTAACGCCACAGCTGTGGCCATGAGAATGACAGAAGCAACCATTCAACAGAAAGGCAGTTCAATGCACAAGAAGCTGCAGGACCCAGGAGACCAAGAACAATGTAAACGAAAACCATGAGCACGTGACAGAATGCGAAGACTGGACCCGCGTAACTGCACCTAGAGAGCACAGAAAGTCACTTGCAATTTGGAATTAAAGAGTCCAATGTGAAACGACAGAAAAGACAGCACTGCCATAGTCGGAATGGGATGCTACAACAACCTAAAGCAGACATTTTGCTGTGAGGCTGCCAAGATGCTGGGGAAGAAAAAGCCATGGCATGTAAACGTGACATCGATACAGGTGGGGAGGGAGAAATAAAAAGCGAAGAAAGCAGCGAAAGCTCGGCTTCAGCCATGGCCGCGAGGCCACGGCACGTAATCAATGCACTCATTAGTTTGCCAAATGCCACAGACGTGGCACGGGATGTATGAAGGACGCTAAGCGATGGGGACGGCCTATAAACCATAAGAACGAGGAAATTTGGCGACCTCTGCAGAAGTAATTGAGAGACCGGGGGACAGACCGGCAGCTGCGCTACAGGAACGGGAGGAGGCTTTATCTGCAGGCTGCTGAAGACGACGGCCGGGCACGCAGGGGAACAGCGCCTGCACACGCAGCGGGGTGAGCACACCCCGGGGCAGGCAGCGCGCTGCGAGGCCGGCGGCCCCCGGGCCCTCAGAGCACCGCCGCCGCCCAGGCCCCGT
>VXAV01006100.1:63688-83266 GCA_013399715.1 Alectura lathami | reverse complement strand
GGCCGGCCGCGGGGCTGCGGGAGGCTGCGGCAGCCGGCGGGGCCTGGGAGCTGAAATCTCCCCCTGTCGGGTTTTTATCTCGTGTTTTCTGTTTTCCTCCTGCGTCTCGCCTGCTTTCGGGTGCGGGCGCGCAGCAGGAAGGCAGAACTTTCTGCGTGGTTTGTTGAAGGTTAGGAGCATGCCTAGGTGATGCCGGTGACTGCCGTCCCGGAACAGGCCTGTGTGCAGGAAACAGAGCCGTAACATGACCCAAGAGCAAACTTTGTGCTTTAGTTGAACGGCAGTTACATCGGTGAACGTGCGGTAAAGCCATAGCTTGAAGGAAGGGAACCTGCTTTGTTCCTGTGATGTTAAATCAGTGCTTTGATGCATTGAAATGGAAAAGTAATGATGTGCAGTCACTTCTTCATGCCTTGTTTTAAAGGCATGTATGTATCATTTTGATAAATACTGTATTCATATAGTAAATGCTGTATTTGTGTAATCTTAGCTTCCTTTTTTCCACAAAAGCAGCTGGAAGCAATTTGCGTCGAAGTTCAGCCAGGACAGATGAAGGAAACAGAAAGGCCGATGCCATCGCTGGCACCAATCCAGTCCAAAACTATAATGCTGAGTCAGTCAGTTGGTAGAAACTCTAGCATACCAGGACTTGGCATTATTAATCCTCAGATAATTAAGCTACAGCCTGTTACAGGAACTGAGCAGCAGCAGCAGCTTTTCCTGCATAGTTCTGAGTCTCCCATTCAGCTGCTTATGCAGGGACCTCTACCACCTCATGGATCAGTGCCTGTGAACAAGATTCCTACAAGTAAGAAGCTAAACGGACAGAAAGCTGCGCGGGCCACGGTATCAGCTACAAGGTCTTCAAATAGTTCCATGGTTGCAGCCACCTCAACAAATGCCCTGATGCCATGCCTTGAAAAAAAACAAAAAGACGACAGGCTGAAGAAGTCTTTGAGAGTGAAAACCCGGTCTGGACGGATTTCACGCCCTCCAAAATACAAGGCGAAAGATTATAAATTCATTAAAATGGAGGATTTGGCTGATGGTCATCAGTCTGATTCTGATGACTACTCTGAACTGAGTATAGAAGATGACGAAGAAGGAAAGGCGAAGGGAAAGGATGCGTTGTTCAGTTCTTCAAATTACAATCTGAAACCGAAAATGTTTAAGTGTCAGACTTGTGAAAAGTCCTATATAGGAAAAGGAGGATTAGCAAGACACTATAAACTTAACCCTGGTCACGGACAGCTAGAGTCTGCGGCTCCAAAAATGCCCTTAAATAAGCTTAACGGAAGTATATTTGTGGACAATCCCTGTGGAACAGGAAAAGAAATTGAGAGTCCAGCATATCTGAATTCAATTACTGTCACTTTATATAACGAAAATGCACTATCTGCCAGTTCGGAAGAAACTGCTGGTTCACAGGCTGCAGAACAGGTAAAGTGTGTCACAGCTGTCAGTTTCGTAGAAAACAGAAGGGCAGTTTTACAGCTGCATACTGTACTCATTCCTCTGAGTTCCTACTGACAATGGTGTGAGTATTTTGGAGAAGACTGACGGTGGGGATTTGAATACATGTGAGCTCAGTAGGGCACCTCATCGGTAAAACGTGTGCTGCCCCACCAAAATGCTAAATTCAGCAAATTTCCCACTAAAGTGCTTTTAAGAGACAAACATTCGATTTTCTTTTTTTTTTTAATTGCATCAGGAATAGTATTCTTGCACAGGCACATAAAATGTTCACTGAGTGTTCATTTGTTACTGGATTTCTAACAAAGTTTTCAAACTGGGGAAAAAAACCCAATCTGCATAAATAGCCTTCTCTCCTCTGTTCAGAGAAGAATGCTGCATTGTTCAGTTACAGCCTTTTGCATGGCAGACGGCAAGGCATCAACTGCTTCAGCAATTTCTGTCACTGAGACAGAGGTTTTTCTGTGGTGATACTTATCTGGAATCAAACAGTGGGCTGCAGCTTTTCCTAGAGCAGGTTGTGAAAGTGAGGCTTAACTTACCTGTGGAAACTGAACACCTGGAAACTGTATTCTCTGGGTTAGAAGCTACTTTGGCTGCGTTTTTTCAAGGGTGTTTTAAGCTGGGGAGCTCAAAGCTTTTCTTCTAAGTAGAGTTACCTCTTCTCTAATAGCTTGCAGCAAGAGCTGGTACAGTTGTTGCCTAGGGAAAAATAATCTTTTAGATGTAGCAATGTCATATTTATACTTCTATTTGTTAACCAGAAGTTGTTCTCAGGAACATGAAAATCTGCAGGTCAGAGGTGCCAGTGCAGCAAACAAACCCCCTCATCCTCTACGCTTTTCTGACATCTTTGGAAAAAAAAGGAGCACAGAGTAACTGAAGTCTGCTGTCTATATTGTATTTATTCCCCTTGTGGCACTCATTTTACCCAGGGTGATGGGAGACCATCTCAGCACTGTTACTGACTGTCAGGTTGTTATTGTGCCTGCTGTCTGTAGCTGGCCAATACTGATTCTACAGGTTTGTACTGTAACTCATTCCTTTGGTTAGTTTTTGGACAGGTAAATATTTTCTAGAAGGAATAGCAGGGTTACTGCAACTGGTACGTTGACACAGGAAGGCAGACAAGACCCCCATGCTCATGTTAGTGTTTAGAACTAATTTTGTAATCCATGGGCTATAACTGATGTCAATCAATTTGTCATTTTTACAGCTTTCCTGCTTACATAGTAGGAAGCCACTGAATGTTAGGATGAAAATATATTGATTGTGAAAAGAAGCTTGAGCTACTTTAAAGTTGCCTCTTAAAACAAAAACAAAACAAAACAAAAAAAAAACCTGTGACATTCTTTAAAAATCCTAGCTTGGAAGGAAAGACAAGATGTGTTTAGTGAGAAGTCACTACTTTGATCAATAAAAAATTGCTTTGCACTGAGATCACAATGACAACTTAAAATAGAAACTGTACTTTGAGGTTTGCCTTGTGGCCTTGTAACAGAAGGCATTTCGTAGCTGTGTTCTTGGGAGGACTGAGGATTTTGAAACAGCTGCAGACTGGGAGATGCATGTTGACTTCAGTTCCTGGGCCTTGTCATAGTCCTGGCTGTTCCGAGTTTTTGTGTTTTATGTAATCTCCATGCTTTTCACAGTGAAACCCAAGCTGTTCTTTGGGTGTTTTAAGATTTACTTCTATAACCTCTCTATTCAAAGAGGGCATGTTTTACTTTATATTTAACTGACATAACCTTTTAACTGTATTGCCCTGATCTCCGCATTTTGTATGGCAATTTGTGGATCAGAAAGGCTACAGATAAAGGCATATGGATGTTGCAGAAGTAGCAGCATTACCAACATGTGTTGATTCTTCTTTCCCACAACTTTCTTTGCAGTTGCGCTTGTATCCAACCTTGCATTTGTTTAATGTGCTATCTATTTTCTGTGTAGACGAATACTTTCATTACAAAACTGTGCCTTATTTAAAACACTGTTTAAAATGGTGAATAAATACTTTTATTTTTCTTTTAATCAAGACTTGTCAGTCTGCAGAAAGCAGCTACCTGTTGGCAGAACAACAACGTGAAAGCAGTTCAGGACACCGGGGACCCATGACACCGAAAGGACCTGGAAGACCCCGACGACCAAAGAGACGTGGTCGGCCAAGGATGGGTGGAAGATCTCGGTGTTCTGGAAGGCTTAGCAGACCTGGTCAGTCCCCTTCAAAGTCACTTAGTAGTGTGTCAACAGAACACAAAGTATTCAGAAGAAAAGCTAGGTTAAAAGAGGTATGGTTCACTTCTGCAATTACTTCATAAGTATCCTCTCCCCCACCATTTTTTATTATTATTTTTTTAATTTTTGGATCACTTTGAGGATTTGTTTTAAAAAGATTGATAGTTGCCATCCTTGTTTACTGATGAAAGCCTAAGGCATTTTCAAAGAAGAAAATATTAAGGATGGCTTTTAAGGAAAAAACACTTCCAGCAGAACACTAGAAAAAGGGAAAATGGGAGCTCTGTGTGGGAAGAGCCTTTTGACATGTAGATATACTCTTACTTCTGGAGAAGAAGAGTTACTAGCTACTACTGCGCATCCCCTCTAACACAATAAAAAGAAACAAACCCAGCTGCAGCTGGGCAACATTTCTAAATGCCACCAACACCCACCCACGCTCCTGGGGAAGGACAGAGTGGGGATTACAATCCAGGCAGCTAATAGGATTTTTTTTATTTCCTTCCTATGTGTTGTTGAAGATTTTTTTTTTTTTTTCTATGTCTGTTAAATCTACTCATGTTCCTCTTTTTCTGAGTTTGCAACATTTGTGTCACTGAGTGTTGTCTGTAAACACCAGTAGTAACTGTTTGGAGGTGTTTTTCATTTATCTCCTCTTTTGGTGTTATGTTTGCCTTTATTCTCAAAGCTCTTGTGTGCGGTATGCATATCCATCCCTCCTGCCTCTCCCCAAAAGGCAAATTTGTCCCTAGCTGGCATGTTTTAACAGCAGCTGCCTTATAGGGCTGACAGCCTGCTATGCGTTGTCTGTTTGAAACAGAAAAAGAAGTCACCCTGCTGTAGGGTACCTTTGTGTATCCTACAGAAAAGCAGCAATATTTGATGTTCTGAGTGGGGGCTGCATGAACCTCTGTAGGCTACTTTGCTCTGATAAACTCATTGTGGCTTTTGACAGCTGCTACAGCAGTGTGATAATGAAGACTTGATGGAGCTGGCTCTCCCACAACTTGCAAAGCTTGTTACAGTGTATGATTTTCTGTTGACGAAGGTGAGATAATTATTTCATCTTTTTAATGTAAAAATGGTAAATTATTTTAAGGAGACTTCCATTAGTATATATAACAAGATTCCTTTAGAGATGTATGTGATTTTTCTAAGTTAGAACTGTGCAGAATATAGCTGTTCTAGGTGTCGCTTCAGTTTTACACAGGCAAAATGCTGATAGGTCTCTTACTGAACGTCCAAGTCTTTGCTGCCTGGTTAGGTGGCATTTCTGAAGATTCCATTGTCTTTTAATTTGACTGTATTTTTAAATATTGAACAAAACAATGGGTTTTCATTTCATGTTACTTAAAATCATAAAGGGGGAAACAAAACCTTTCTTCTCTTAATTCTAGGTTGAAAAAGGGTATCCAGCCAAAGCTTACTTCCCAGATGTGTACAGAGAATTTGAAGAGTTGCATCATATGGTAAAGAAAATGGCTTATGATTACCTCAGTAATTCTGATTTTCTGAGTTGCCAGCAGCCTGTTGAAATAAAAGATGCTAAGGTAATAAAATATTCTGTGTGGAACTGGGATAATTTTTTTTTGTGTGTATTTTAGATGCTTCTTAGATGTTTTTATATTTTGTTTGCTATATTTTATTATCCTGTTAAAGTTTTTTGAATGGTTTTTGATAAGCAAAAAATGGCATTATTGTAAAAAGTACAATAGCCAATCAAAGAAAAAAAGAAATCCATAATAAAACTGCAGTTCTACTGTATGGCAACATATACAATGAGAAATACTAAAAAAGAAATAATTGATTGTAGCAGTGCTGATTTCTGATGAAAGCTGCATGTGAAGCTGCATGTTACTGCAAGGTGTGTTCAGCATTAGAAGTATGTTGTGATACTTGTTAGAGGGAAAGGGCTATATTTAAAATGGGTGGCCTTGATTTAAAAGGATGAGTGGTTCCATTGCAAAATGAGGACAAAGTGAATGCTGGGCAGTTCAGTCATGCTAACAAGTTAAAGAGTTAGTGAGTAAATGAATAAAGTTACAAACCAGTGTTTCAATAACTATTCAGTTTCATTCTTTCTTCAGTTCTGTCTAGAAAGACTTTTTTTGAGGTCCCTTCCAACCCAAGCCATTCTGTGATCTGTTTATCTTTTATTTGGTCTAAAATCTTCTTGGCTGGAATAAAACAGATCTTTGTACATAACATGTTTTTGTTTTCCCTTCTCTGTTTCCAGTAGCAAACCCACTATTTTGCACATTGCCTCCAACAAAATTCCTAAGTGCTGTGCTCATTAGGGTGCATCTGCACTGAACTTGCAACTACAGTGAGAGGAAAACACTGGAAAACTCAGAGGAGGGAAGGCAGAGATAAAATTTTGGTTCCTGTCATAATCCAGGTTAAAAACTGAAGTCCTGTGTGGTTAATATTTTTTCAGAATAAATCATGACATTCACTGTATGTACTGAAAAACTTCCCAGAATTACTGCCTGCTCACCTGGTAATTTTGTAGCTGACTCACACTGATGTTTCTTTTTGGAGAAATAAAGTTGCACCAAGGAAAAGGGTGCTGTTGATACTGTCAGTCCCCAAAGGGAATCTGTTTCTTGTTTTCCTTCAGTTTCAACTTGCCTTGTTAATACAGAATTATGCTCTTTAAAGTATATCAGCCTGGGGAGGTCCTACAGTAGCATACCTACATAAGGATGAAACACAGGCATGAAATTTGGAAAATAGATAAAAGCTACTAAGAGATACTTTTAAGCAGGAAGACTTCAATGCTTTTTTAAGTAATGAAGAGCCTCTACAGTGTTCTCTATTAAACTCTGCTCTTAGTAACCATTTTTGAACTCTATATATAACAATTATGCTCATAGTTCTTCTGAGTTTGCCTGTTAATACTCACCTTGAAGTGAAGGTCATACTCTATTAATACAGAAGTTAGAAAACATGGGAGTCTAAAGACTTCATCTGAGTTGCAGTGATTGGTTGTCAGATTGGAACGCTGTACTTCTCGTTCAGTCTTAAGCAATTTATTGAGATCGGAGAGGCTAATTTTCACCTTTTTTTTTTTTTTTTTTTCCTGTAACTGTTTTTAAAGGTTGCTGAATCACTGGGAATTACAGAAATACTCGCTGGAAAACAAAAGATGCTAGGTGTAGACTCCTGTTCACAACGTATAATTAAAATGGTTAGTGAGCAAGTGCCTGTGGAGACACTGGGACAAAAACGGTTAGCTGAGGTATGGAATGCTTTTGTGAAAACTAAAAATGAAACCAGAGCAAATTAAGGCTTGTTAAAATAGATAAGTATTTACAATTTATAGTAGTATTATCTGACTCATGTTACAGTAAGGCTTTCATGGTATTCAGGGTTTGTAAATACTCTGCTGTGCTATCGTAGCACAGCATGTGAACTAGCAGGTTGCAGGTGTTCTTTGGGTTGGCACTGTAGTACTCAGGACAGAATCGCGAAGGCTGATGTGTAATACACAGAGAGGAATGCACAGAGAGGAATTCTGGTGAAGCAGCAGTAAGCGGGCCCCACAGTAAGAAGGATCCTCAGATTCTGGTAACTTCTATTACTAACAAGAGCTAACCTGCAGGAGGCTCTGGTGCTGGAGAAGTGGTTGCACTAATAATTGGTTGGTGGAAGTGCATGAAAACGGTTCCTTTCTTTCTGATAAGCCAGTTTACCAGATTTGGTCTGTTTACAGCTGCAGCAGGGAGTGGTCTATTTCCTTTTCTTGAAAGTCACATCTCTAGGGTCTTTCCCCTCAACTGTTCTGTATTTATTTGATCTGGAGTTGTTTCTGGTGGAGGATAAATAAGACTAGCACTCTTCCATTTTCTGCCTGTAGCTGGATTTGAGCCGATCTGTTCATTAACCAAACAATGCTGGACAAGTTGTTCACAGCCCTTTACTGAAGTTGGAGGGAGAGCTTATGATAGGTATCATGCAACATTCTCAGAGAGAAGCTTTGATGTTACTGGTAGGGCAGATAGCTTCTACCAAATACCAAAACCTCTCTGTGGTATTTTGGCAAAGCGTGAGGGGCTGTGTTTAAATCCTTACTTCTCAAGAGTCCTTACTTCAGTGCAAACCATTGCTTTCAAGGAGAGTATTGCTGTTGCCCAGAGTTAGATTGTGTTCTTTTCCAGTATTGTTAGCTGTTATGGTGGCAGCCAGTTAATTGTCTCTTGTATTGACAGAGCTCAGGGGAGGAGCTGTTGCCATCAGCCAAAAGGACCAAGTTAGAAGACGTAATGGAGAATGTGAATAATGCTTATGCCAGTCAAGATGAAGTGAAAGAAAAGAGTGGGAATTTATGTACACTCTTTGAAAAAGATGGTAACCTCTTCACGTTTTCCAATTCTGTTCTGTTCATGGAGGAGCTGAACGAATCTTTGTTCTTCAACCTACTGTGGTTTTTGCCCTAAGGTTTCATTTCTCAACTTCCCAGGTTCTTCAGAAGCAGCTTTGTGACTGAAAAGTCCTTGCTGGCAAGAGGGGAAGTTATGAATGATGCACATCACAGCAGTAGCTCAGTTCTAAATGCGTAATAATCCAGCCATGGGTACTGCTGCAGCATTGGGAGAATAGTGCCGTCCCCCTGCTGCGTGCTTCCTGACTGCTTCCTGTCTGCACTGCCCCTTCCAGGGCCGATGGTGTCAGCAGTGGGAGAGCAGCGGTGGAGGAAGCAATGTGCATCTCCTTCCTCCATGCCTCAGCAGGCTGCAAGAGTGGAATAATCTGAGCTTGGGGAGGGGAGGAACTGGTGCAGGCTGCCCTGTATCCCAGGGGAGACGTGGGAGCTAAATACTGGAGTTAACACACTTTTGCACGACAGTCTTTGGGCACATGCCCTTCTTTTTCTCTCTTCTTTCTCTTTATTCCCCCCGCTCCTCAGGTTGCCAGGGTATCAGTGGGTTAGAGAGGAAAGTGAGATGGGTCCCCACCTGCAGTCTCCCAAAACTCCACTGGTCTTTAAATCTGAAAGTGTTGCACTGCTCAGAGGCATTGTGATCGCTGTTGTGAAAGATTCCAGCCCTCACCCATCTCTAGTAAAATGTATACTGCTTCCACCCCCTTGCTTTGTACTCGTCTTTTTTGATGTTGCTATGAGCTACTTTTCTTTTGCTCTTTCAATGTCTGCTAGTGGTTGCTTTTTTGTTTTGTTCCCCCTTCCACTTCGCCCCCTCAGTTCAATTTTGGTTCTCTGAAAAGCTCTCTGCATGACAGTGCTTATTTCTTGTTATCTTACGGTTTTCCTCTGGGCTGTCAGGTTGTTGGTTGTTTTTTCAGTTTTATTTCACTTGCGCACACTGGTAGGGCTTTTGCTAGTCTACAGTACAAGAAGTTAAAGTAGTCCCCTTTGAGCTGTTAGGCCTCCTTTGTCGTGCGGTGGTATCTTTCATAACAACAACAAAAAACCCTCTTTGTTCCTCTTGATCTTCAGGAATAAGAACTGACAGCTCAAGCTATTGCTGCTTAGCAGTTACTGTCCAGGTACCTGCTGGGATTATGAGGGCTCTTAGTCCAAGTCGTGCAGTTGGTGAAACACACTAAATTTCTGGTGTTTTACACTTTCTGTCTCAGGCTGAGTGTGCTCCTGGGGCTGTTAGCACAGCTCGTTAGACACCCAGGAACTTGTTTTCTCTGAATGTGGGATAAGCTTGACTTAGCCACAGAATTTTTACCAAGTTTAAAAGCTGCTGTCAATTTACTAATGGTGATGAGGATGAACAGCTGACAGCCTTGTGCCTGGCACGTTCCTTATCTCTTAATGTTACTGGCTGTTTGCCAGATGGAGGGGGGAAAAATCGGTTTGACTTTTAGCTCAGGTTGTTCTCAGGATTAACAGAAAAATGCTACTTCCAATGTAAGGTCCTTTAGTATTGAAATATGCAGTAATATTTCAGTATCCAAACATACTCAGAGTATTTTTATGCTGGCCTTCTTGTGGTGAAGTGCTTTGAAACTCCAGAAATGCTGCAGGCTTGCTAAGTTGGGAGAGGAAAGGAGGGAACAGTCTAGTTTTTCCTCCAAAACGATTGCTGAAAAAATAATTTTTTGGACATGCAGTATTATGCTGCCCAACACAGTGAGATTTCTTTCAACGTTTCAGGTTTTAATGCATTAAATGGAGAAATCCTGCTTTCAGAAGACAGACATATCACTTGCTGCACAACTGGAAGCATATTACCTACAGTGGAGGAACAGAATTCACTTGTTGATTCAGAAGTTGGGATCAATGCTGAAAATTCAGGTACCTTCTCTCAGACTGTGGAAATGAGGATAGAGTATTCCCAACCTGCAGACACACAGGGACCAGACATTGTAGGTGACACAACTCTGCTACATGCTGAAATTGTATTGCCTGGTGAAGCAGATGGCTCACCAGAGTTAGCTCAAGCACACTTGGTGAGTGAGAATCCAGCAGGTGGACTGTCAGCTGCTGAACTCTGCAATGCTGTGTCAGAGCACGCCCTGGGCGCTCAGAGCACTGACCTGCCAATGAGTGAAGAAAATGGTCTCAATCAAAAATACCAGACACTGCAAGAGGAACACAGGAATTCTGCTATTCAAGGACAATCTGAACAACTCTGTGATGCTGATGTGACTGGTGAGATGCAGGAACTCAAAAAAGCTTTTTCAACAAATGTGCCAACAGACCATCCACACGGTGCTCAGACGGAGCTGTGCCAGAGGCCGGTCCAGGAAGGCTCCCTGTGTGCTCCTGCGAACCAGCACTGCTCTTTCAATAGCGTGAGCGAATTTCCTCGTGGGGCAGAGGAACAACACGGGCTGGAGAATGCACTTACTGTCGATCAAACTGTAGCTTTTGAGATCACTGGGAGCCATGACTTTTTGACTCAGGGACATGAACAGATTTTTATTCAGACTTCAGACGGACTTATTCTGTCTCACCCAGATACTGCTGTTTTGTCTCAGGCAGAAGGCATTGTCATTGTGACCGATGCTGATGGAACCACAATGCACATCCGCACACCTGACGGGATACCCCTGGAAACTGTGGAAGCACTACTGGCAATGGAAGCAGGTGGCCAAAGCGAGGATGTTCTGCTCTCGCAAGGTGAATCGGAGCCATGAGTTAAATACTATATATGCTTTCTTCTGGAAAGACTGACTACATAAAATGTATATTTTTCTAATGTGAATATGGAGATGATTGAAATTTAACTTATTTGTAAACTGTTTCTATGCCCTATACTTTTTATAACTTATGTTTATAAAAATCTAAGACCATTGCAACCAAAAATTCTAGAATTAACATTGTTCTCTTTGCTTTATATGTTGGGGGGGTGGGTGGAAAGTGGAAATCTGTCAATCTGAAAACTTGCACTATGCCCTTTTGTTACATAATTCCTTTTCTCTCTAGCCATCTAAAAATGCAGTAAGTTATACTGCTTTCTGGCAGTGATGTGCTGTGTACTGGCAAGCTGTATATGGGTAAAATAAAAACTATATTTAAAATGTCAATTTTCTGTGCTGCTGAGATTACAAAACACTGCTTTGCACTTTCTTAAAGCTAGTTTGAATATTCAAACTAGCGTCTATACTTGGTGTGCATAACTGTGCCTGAAAAAATGCGTGGTTCCAAATACAATCCACACTTGTGCATTCCTGGAACAATGTGACAGCCTAACTGATCTTTATTTAAATTACACTTGGCTAAGCATCCTCTGAGCTAGAGCCTAAAATAGCCTCAAACAAGAATTTGTACTGAACTGTTGGAATTGTAATCTAGTATTCTTGCTGGTGTCCTTATGTTCAGCTGTGCTTCAACACTTGCTGTAACTTGGACAGAAATTGGAAGGTGCATAACTACTGATCTCAACTTCTTTAATATGATACCATATTTTTTTACTTAACTTTTGTGCCTGAATGTTTCTTGTATTTGTTAGATTTTTTTTTTTTTTCCTCCACATGATGCATTTCATCACTTCTAAGCTTTGGCCTTCCTAATTACTCTACACTGTCCTGTACTGTTTATTAATAATAAAAATTTAACCATGACTGTAATCTCTATGCAGAGAGACAAGTTACCAAATTATTTATTATCTACTGCTATTCTATGTGGTAGTGAAATGGCACTTACTGCGTGGATGATACTTCTGTGGAGACTTCCTAGCAGCACATACTCTTGTTGTCCAAGGCACTGACTTTGCTTTCAAAAAACATATCAGCTAAGAATGAACAGCCCTCAGTGACCGATATCTTCATTTTGCTCTTGAGCTCTTGCGGATGTTACTGAAAACTGGTAGCATACCTTACAAATGTAGGTGTTGCCTCATTGCTAAGTACATGAGGTAATTGGATAAAGCAGCTAAAAGTACCTGTAATACGCAGGAGAACTGTTATTAAATCAAATATTGTCACCAAGGAAAAACCTGCACTAACATCAAATCCAAATGAGAAAACAATTTAGAGATGAAACAATCTGCTCTATAGTACCCTTTTTTTTTTAATTAGGCAGAACACTGTGTCTTATGCATGGATGCAGAAGATGTCATTATATGTTAGTGACCTCCTGTCTGGTTGTTGAGTTTATACAGGTTATTCTTCAGGAGGCAGAAATGGTCAGAGGTAACTACCTCACAAATGAAGACGCCATGCAAAGCAAGGCTCTGCCAGTCTTTCAAAGTCTTTGACTGCAGTAAGCAATTCCTTCTTACTGCACTCTTTTGAACTGTCTGTCTAATAACTACTTCCATGGGTTCCAAATATAATGATGAACATTTTAACTATGACAAAACATCTCTGCAATAACGATTTTGCAGTAATCTTCCATCCTATAGCAATCAATGAGCAAAGGGATTCATGAATATGAAGTCTCCTGCCTGAACAGATTAATTCTTCTGAGAACAAACTACAGTTTCCACCTGTGCAGAAAATGAGAGCACGCTTTAATTCCCTATTGATTTGTGCTTGCTAGGAAATACAATATACCTACTCTCATCTTAATAGAGCAATTCTGTAAGTGAACCAACCTTGTTTCCTTGCAAAATATTTTTCAAGTATGAAGGTGTTTCCATAGTGACAAGGGTCTGGCCCTACTCAGATAAATAAAGGTTGCTGTTAAACTAAGTGGAACACTTGTAAAGAAAAATAATAAAAACCAACAAAGCTATTCATAATTGATTGCATTCTCCTTGAGCTCTACAGCACAATTTCTTTTTAGACACTGGAAATTTGGGCTAAGAATAGAACACCATTATGCTGTCAGAAACAGCCTCACTGTTGAACAGAGAAGGAAACTTTTCCAGTTTGTGTATGTCCGTGTGGTTATTGCAGGCAACTTATGCATTTCCCTTACCAAGCCTGTGAGGTTTCAGCTTGGAACTAGTTAAGCAAATGGCTCTACTTTTCCTATCAGAAATCTGTTCCAGAATTGCTCACAGTTAATTAGATTTTTCTCTTATCAAACCACACCATTGTGGCCATTTCACAGCAGTGTGCATCACATGTTATTTTTAGTTCAAATCGTTGTTTCAGGGAGAAATCAAGGGTACACATCTGTCAGGGCACAGCAATGACTCAACAGCACTTAGGAATGCCACGTAACTATGCGAAATGGGGAGACCGAAAGCCACGTTCCATAAAAGCAGCAGGTCGTATAGGCAATGAGAAAATGGGGGCAATTTGGATTATTAATCGTATTTAAGCAAGAAGGCCTAAATTCACAAGACATTCAGGACTGAACTAAAAAATGATGGAACAGCTCCAGTTTGCAAGTTGTAATACACTTTGCTGAAAAGCGCTAATTGGTGAGAGCAGCCAACAGTTATTAAAGGCTTGGTAAGTGTAGCAGCTTTTCCATGCCACCCTGATCTGATGCAATGGTATGCAACAGTGATTATTATGCCTTTAGGAGCGAAAGCAAATAAGGGTATTGAATTCCTTTCAGCATTTAGCTTTTGCATTAACTGTTTCTCCTAAATATGCTCTATTCTCTTTTCTAAGAAGGCCAGAAATCAGCACAAAACCGAAAAGCAAGAAATTGAGCTAGCAGTTCTTGTTGCGTACGTTGCTAACCAAAAATAGAGGGGACACACCTTCAAAACAAAACCATCACAAACAGTAACCCAAGAGAAAGCTCACTGAGCTCTACCCCAGGAACATGGTCTAAGGACGAGAGGAAAGCAGGGCTGGGTTTTATTCAACAAAAGTTTTCATAATCATCTCTGAAAGAAAAAATATGTTACAATGAATCAAAAAGGACAAGGACTTTTCATACACGGCTGTGCAGTAGCAAGTTGCACTAAATCTTCCAAACCTACCAGTTCAGGCTTGGATCACTCTTCAAAGGTGAATCACTTTCAATCAAAACTAAACCAGCAGATACACTGTTGCCCGCAATAGCTTTTCAGGACTTCACCCCAAATTATGTGGACCTGTTTAGATCCACTTTTGGATCCCGCCTTTTGTGCTCTCCTTTCCCTTTTGTAAACTAAGTACAAGAGCACTACCCCTGTTCAGTCATGGAAAAAATCACGTAAGACTTCAAGAAGTGCTGAATTCCTATGGTGAGAGTGACAAGGTAGGTACTTCAGACCATCAGGACCTGGAAAGCAGTTAAATTATTTGCTCCAGGTGTCCATGTGCATTGAATCTCCTCCCCCAGACCACTCAGTAGTGCTCATCTCTCTCTGACTGTACAGAACTGCCACAAGCAAGAAGCCTCTATCCAGCCTCCTAACCTGTAGCCTCTGTACTACACTTCAAGGGGATAAAGCAACCAAAACCAGACTGTCCAGTGTACAAAACAGTGTCAGCTGAGATGAAGTAATAAATACAAATACAGAAAAATATTTTTAATAAGTTTTACAAAAATTTAACTTACTTGGTGAGCCTTCAGAATTTGCCATGTCCATTTCATGTAAGCCTCACTAGAAGCAAGCCAAGTAACATTTGAAATTCTAGCACTGTCTGTGTCCTGTTTCCAGAAGCATGGCTTCAAGCAGTAGTTTGCTGTTGTTGTCAATGTAGGGCTGGTACAGCCATGAGGATAGATAGACCATCACCAGATCCTGGTCAGCAGAATGAGCAATTTCTTGTACAATCGTTTGCTTGAGTTGTAGTTCCTTCTTGTACATTTCAGAGAGCTTCAGAGAAACTTCATCTGAAATGGATTGAAAACACCAAGCACATTGACCATAACACTTCCCTAAACGCTGTACTATGTTCACCATTAAAACAGCCCTACCTTCACAAAAGCTGTTCCCCATATTTAGTATTCCTCGTTGGTTCTCAGGACCCACTCTAAAATCAGCAGTTATTACAGCTATTTTTTTAAATAACTTGATTTTAAAATTTGGCACTGCTCTCTTGACATACAAACTTCACATTTTAGAAGCGCTGCTGATTTTATCTAACCTAAAGGATGTCCTCACATGCTGTCAGGCCCTTTACCAATGCATGATCACCAATAACTGACACCAAGTGAAGAATAGTGAATAGTGAAGAACAATGGTGAAACAGAACAACAGACCAAGCCTGAAGTGCATAACGTAAACACCAAACTAGTTATATTAGTAAATATCAGTAGGGGTTTTACAATATATTTATATAATCATCTCTTTAATTGATTGATTTTCTGAAAAATAACCACAAAAATTAATTTTAAAGATAGATGAATCCTTGTTTCTACCTTAGCCTGAACTATCACTGCTTTCAGGAGGATTTAGTCTCTCACATTTGAGAGCATCACTCAATGATTCAGTCTCAATGAGTGTTTTGACAGCAGTTGTCTTTGTCATTCTTACCCTTTGAAGCTGACAAATAACTATGTTAAGATTCCTGCTAGCTTGTGGCTGTGAAGTAAGGAGCAGGGCTTCACACAGGCAGGACTTTCACTTCACAGAGGAGCCAGCTGGTTTGCATGCAGTTAGGCTTCTCTTGAATTGTTTTAAAGCTGTAGTATGATACCAGTTGGGAGGCAGCGCGTTTTGCCACCAAGTGAACGCAAAAAGGATTGATATTGACAGAAGATGGTAACTGAACGTTCCCAACTTCTTTTGACTGACACTGTGATCAGAGCTACTTGTCTTTGGCTGCGAGAGACTTAACTGAGGCATTTCCTGTTCTTTGCATTCAAGGACTTCATTTCAGTGTCAAGTAACAGGTCAGTCTGTAGTCAACAGCTTCACACTCCCAAACTGCAGACACGACTCTCCCTACAAAGGATGTGGCTGTTGCAGCTTGGACGTGGTAGCTGCTGACAAGCTTGGTTTTGTGCCGGAATTGTTGCATGTCAGACAATGCTTGGCAATTCATACAAGCAGTCATCAGCAGTAATCCTAAGCCAAGTGGTGCACTCGTGTTTATTGATTAGTCAATTACAAAGGAGACTGATTCACGCACGCCCTCTCTCTAAGGGAGGACGTACAGATAAAAGGGTATATTCCTCCATCCTAAATTGGATGACATCAATGACACAGTGCATTTATCTAAGGTGATCAATATTTTACTCACAGAAATACGGTGTGGGCCATGTGTGAAACAGGGGTGCAGTGCAGCTCCCAGCTCCATGGTGGAATGTTTCCAAGTCACAGATTGCTTTAGTAGTCGAACAGAGCTTCTCCATTTTCAGCTGTATTTTCGTCTGACAATGATGAGCATGTAAAGCTAATGAACATCTCTGGAACATTAGGCTGCTATAATCGTAAACATTTTTTAAATACTCTTTCTGAAGACTTTACCTAGTTTTAACATTTCTAATTCACTTTTTTTTTTTTTTTTTTTTAAACTATAGACAGGAATCAAAGCTGGAACTTATATACAGAATTAATATGAGATACCCTAAAATTTTATGGCATAAGCCCCATAAACATATGCTTTTTACGTTATTTTGTAAAAGTGGCTTAAACCTGATTTCAAAAGATGAGCTGTGGGGTGAGAGGCAGCTCAAGCTATGACTAGCAATGTATCTAGGCTGACTGAACAGTTTGCTATGAAAAACAGGTCACCCTGTTCACTGCCTCCACCTCCACCTGGCTTTGTACATGACCTAAGGGGACTAATATTTAAAAAACATATTAAAAACGGAACTTGCAGACAGTATCTCTAAGTCAAGAAGCTAAAATACAGATTTTTCTATAAATCCATTATCTTGCTAGCTTACCAGTCTCAAAAGAAATGAAAAACAATGTCTCTAATATCTATGTTTAGTATCCAATCTAACACTGGTTGCTTAGACTCCTATTACTCAAGAGTAGTAAGAAACCGCATCAACGTCCTTGCTAGTCTGAAGACAAAACTATCTCTAGGAAAAAACAAACAAACAAACAAACAAACAAAAACCCCACCAAGTTACTGTTGTTTTTTTTCCAAAGAACAAGATTTGAGGAATATCTAACTGTACTGGTCTGGCATCCTGTCTGCATAAAAACAGATCTATTGCCTTTTTAATGGGCCTCCAAAATGGCTAAAGGCTGTAAAAGTCATTTTTACTAACAATTTAACATTTCAGAACTGAGCAAAAAAAATCCTGTCAAACTGAAAGGTGACACTAGTTTCTGATGATGTATCCAGAAAGAAGGTGGTTTACATGATAATGATCTTACTTTACTTCTTAGAGGAAGAATGAGTTCTGCACAGAAAATGCAGGTAGGCAGACTAAACAGGCAAGTGCCTTATGTCTGGTCAAAGATAGCTGCAATGGGTATCATGGCAGACTTTTAGTTGTTTGCTCTGTTCTAAACAGAGGGGATAATCAGGATGAGAAAGCAGACAACAGTGCAGCTTTAGAAAGGATTTTTGTATGACTTGTTTTCAGAAGATCACATTATAAATCACATTATAAGGGAGGAGTAGAATTACGAGCAGAAGGCAGATGTAAAAACAACTTTAAAATCTATCAAGCAAGCAAACAAATGGAGCACACTAGATTTATAATCATTCAGGTTTGAAGAGAAAGAACTGAATAAAAATCCCCGTTTTTTTTAGTTTACATCAAACGCTTACTGTCATTTTCTTATGTCATACTTGAAAACACTTGAAATTGCTTGATATCGACTAAGGCTGAAAAATGAGCATTACCATATGTTTTAAGGTCTCTAGTAATTCTGCACAGCACTTGTCCAGTTCTTCATTGTATTTTGGAGACGGCTTTTCAGATTCTGTGGCACTGTTATTGCACGTTATCTCCAGTTTGTTATCTTGAAATCTAGAATAGAAACATAAGCAGTGCAAGCATATAGGTGCAAGCATATCTCAACTGTCAGACACTGCAGAAGCTCCTTCTCAAAACCCTGTTTGTTAAAGGTTTTTCTTCACAGCATAAAGACAAAGTTCTACCAAAGTTAGTGTTGTTTTTCTTTAAAAAAAAAAAAGCATTGCTGTTATAGGGGTGGGTTTTTTTTTTTTTTGCCTACCTACATCACTGATTTTTTTTCTTAAAATCTGCTGAACTCTTGACTTCAGTAAAATTTGGTAATATTGGCATCAGTGTGAATATACAAGAGAGTATGTGAACCCTCTTGCAGCTCTCTTACAAGTCTCTGTGTGGGCAGAGATTTGTAGGATTAGATTCCTTGTAGATACGTATTTTAAATAGCCATTATGCTTGACTATGTACAATAAACATTTTCAATTTCTTGCAAATACCATTATCTTATGAGATTAATCTTTAAGAGACATTTACATCTTATTTGAATGTAAATATTTTATGTAACCAAAAAGTGCAGCTGCTGAGTTTGATCTAAGAGCTAGCTTATCCACACTGACTTTTTTTCCCAGTCTCTAAAAAATACTTATAGTGAAGAAAACAGATTAATTTCTCAATAAAAACAATCCTTATGCTGTCTTTACTTGTGCATGTTATTACCATACTTACTGCTCACTGATCTTCATGTTGACTATTTTGTTTGCAGTAGTAAATCCACTGTCATTCAGTTTCTCCCATTTCATCATCAAATTATGCCAGTCTGCTGCATTATCTTTAATTTTTCTTGCACTGACAGATAAAACAGGCCTTCTTGGAGTACCATCAGAAGGACTTTTTGCTATATGAGGAAAAAAAGAAAAAAAAAAAAAGAAAATTCAAGCCATTTAAAACATGCATGTAAACATTTTCCTTGCTTTAATGCTGAATATTGATTAAAATACAATGGAATTTACATTAACTAACTTCAGACATGAGATCCAATTCCTTAGCTATCAGTTTGGTTACTATTTACAAGAAAGTCATGTTATTAAAAGAAGTGCAAGCATATTCCGAGATGTGATATTTTAACGTGGGCAGAAATGGCTTTGCAGTACTGACCAACGTAGCGGTCTTCTGTCAACGTACCACCGGCTCATTTTCTTAAGTCACATGCTGGCACAGGGTATAACAGCAGGAAATCATGGTGTCCCTGACTACATGCCTGCAGTGCTCCTGCCATGAACACCCGCATTAACTCACTGTGCCAACACGAGAGCTTGGAGCATCTGGGAGGCATTCCGGTCCCACTGCAGGCGGCGGGTGCTTTGGTACCGACCACGGGGCCCAAACGCCAATTGCCCAGGCAGGGGAACCTCCCGCCAGCCGTTCTGCTCACACGCCAGCACCAACCCCCCTGCCCCGGAGGGAAGGGGGCTGCCAACCCAGCTCCAGGCTCGCAGCTCTGACCACACGTTCGCTGTCCGCAGGACACTGGCGTCACTCGTCTCTCCTGGGGACATGAGTGAGGTGCTGGGCACCTCCCGTGTCAGCACCCACGGCCATGTGTGAAAACAGCGTGCCCGCAAGCAGGGAAGAGAGACAAGCGTTTTACTCATGCACACAGGAAGCACCAGAACCCGGCCTCTGGCTGCTCCCACGGCCCCTGACCGACCCCGACCCCGACCCCAACCCCGTCCCCGTCC
>VXAV01006100.1:38551-55873 GCA_013399715.1 Alectura lathami | reverse complement strand
ATTTTGTCTTTATATAGGTGTTTGTGAAGATGAATAGAAGCTAGTATCTTTTTGTATAAATAGTATTAAACATTGGTACTGCGGTTCTTTTTTGCCACCAAATTTTAAATTATTTTAAGTAATTAATTGCTGCTAGTTGAGACAGAGAAAATGGCTAGACAGGTGGCATTACACAGGATGGAAATTAGTATAAAAATTGGGCTACATCAGCACTGAAAGGTGCTTTCTTGTTTCTTTTTTTCTGTTTTCTTTTTGATAACATCCTTATCCTGTAACAATGTCAAATTCCAGTGAATCATTTGTTAAGAGCCTAATCTTATTCAAACAACAGATTAATCTGATGCCAATTCTTTCTTTCTTTGGTGACTCTATAGGCTCTAATTGGTGGCTTGGAAGGATATGGTGATATTGTGTCTGTGTCCTGCACCAACAATGAGATTTTCCTCCTAAAGGGAGACAGAGACATAATAAGAATTTCAAGTAGACCTGAAGGACTGTCATCACTAGGTTTGTACAGATTAGCAAACTTGAGTACGTGCCTCATGGGATACAGTGTCTGTCATACCTTTGTGATTGTTTTTTGGTTTTGCATTTTTGTTTTTAAATACTGGAAAAAAAAAATCCCTACCTTCTACATTACTGCAAAAATCTACCAGCTTCTGTGAAACAGTTTATCTGTTTCTACAGATTATATCTGGAGCTCTGATTTATCTGCTCATCTGAATTTCTTTTGGCTGCAACAGTAATGGAGGCATTAAGAAATTAGTTACATTAGATCCTTGCATGTTTTTGAGGGTCGGTCAATGTTACGCTTACTAGGCATCTTTAGTCTGTGCATTTTATGCCTTGTACTAAGCAATGTTGCTTAAGCAATCTGTGTTCATGGTGGTGGTTATCTCTGCACTCTGTCTCAGTTGTTTGGGCTGGAGGTACTGAGTGTGTTGATTCTGTGCCACTTGTCCTCACTTGCATTCCAGAGGAAATCTCAGCCTTCCCAGCAATGAGTAAGAAAGAACTGGTGAAACACCCAAAGAATATTCACTAAATCTCCAAAAACAATTTGAAGGCTTATTTTCTTATTTTGTTGCCATCTGAGTTTAGCATCTGTGTTGCAAGAACTCTGTAAAGAGATCAGTAATGCTTCCTTAATGAGGATGCTGAGTGATTTCTCCTTGTAAAAGATTGTAAACACCGTTATCCAGCATCTTAAAGTCACAGAAGGACTACATAGGCACTTAAAAATCTCCATCTTAGCTTTGTATTAGTAAAATGCTAGCAAGTGTGCTATGAAGTTCTGTTGAATACTAGAGGACTTACTAAATTCTGTCTTTGAACTTAGCTTTAGTCATTTAGCAGTTCAATGCTCACAAACTTCTAGGGAGTGTTTATTGTTTTAATCCTAACTTCCGAGCATAGTTTGAAAGGAGTCTTCTTGAAGTGTGTTTTCTTCTAATTACTACAGTGGTAATCTGGTCAATTTTCCTTGCTGGTGGTGGTTGTTATTTTTTAAAATTATTTCTATGTTGTGCAAGATACTGAATATTTGAAGAAGTTGAGCACACAGGGTGGTACTTCAGCATGCAACACAGTTGGGTCTTCCAAGCTCAAGGCCTGTACCATTCTCTCTACGTGAACATAAAGGCAAAATTTTGCTAATTGAGCCTTGACGCAGGCTTTGGAGGATTGATTTTACTGAAATATTTTTGTATAGATTTACTGGCATGAAATTTACACTGTATATGTACATATATTTGAAATGTTGTGCATTGAGATAAAATACTTCCCTTTGGCTAAAGCTTCTTTTCTTGGAACACACTAAGAAACTATGCTTCTACTCACTTGACGCTCTAATATTGGTACCTTTATTTTTCTTTTGGCTAGTTTCAGATGTGAATTCAAAGTTTCTGAATCCTTTAACAGATCCGAGTCCTCATTTGCTGACCCCGTTATCAGGAGTTGCATCTGCATCATCTAGTCCTTCGGTGGAAACAGACAAAAAAACGGTTACTTCCCCTGCTGCTGCTGGTGATAAAAGAGACTCTTTAGTGAAAGATGATCTGGAAACTCCAACACTACTGGAAAAAAGCTTTGATAGAGTGGGAGACTTGAGCAATGAAACAAGAAAAAGGGGCTGCTCTGTAGCAAGCGAATCAAGAAGCAGGAGCAGTTCAGTGAATTCTGTGGACAGTGGCTCTAGTTTTATGATATGTGCAGAGCATCTTGCAGAAGCTCAGAGGGAGTGTCAGCTTTCTTCACAACGGTTCAGCATTATTAGCTCTGAAGACTTTGATCAAGAACTCATTGTAAAGCCAATTAAAGTGAAGAAGAAAAAGAAGAAGAAACAAGGTAAGTCTAGCAGAATTTGGCCAGCCAACATTCACTATTAGAACGTGTCATGTTTGATACATCTCACACAAGAGAGTGTTTTTGACGCGCTTTGTTTATATTGCATTGTCATGTGAAATCTAAAGCCCGAGATGCTTGGAGTGATCATGGAGGACCTTTCATCTGTAAGATGAATGCCTGTTTTGAATCAATAAATTGATCGCATCTTTCTTTTTAGATGTATTTGTTTTATACCTTTGCATTTGTTTTGCATTATGTAAATGCGCTTAATATCCTAAGGTACAGGTGGCTGGTATCATACAGGGGACTCTACTTCCAGTTTTATGCAGGAATTGTGTAATACCCATTCATCCTAAAGTATTTCTTAGCCGTGGTGTTTAGTTTATTAAAATGGTATGTACACTTAAGTATTCTAACTACACTGTTGGTGTTTCAATTTTAAAATGTTCTGCTATTGAGACTTGTTTGATTTTATGTGTCATTCAGCTTTGAAGTAGAAATAATAATCACTATGTCAAAGTGTATATTTAATTCTATTCTTACCCTAGTGATTAAAAATATTTAATAGATCTTTATTAATATGATTCCACCCCCCTTTTTTTTTTTTAATGAGAACAGAAAGTGGGACCAAGCGAAACCATGGCTCTCAGGAAGGCACGCCAAGCTATGAGCGTCAGCTTTCTGGTGACAGCCCGCATTCCCTGAACGCAGATTCATTTTCCATGACGTCCAGCCTGCTGAGCGGGAGCATTGATCGCTTGAGTACTGGGTCTCCAGATCAGGAGAGCATGTTCAGCATGGAGTCCAATACAGTCTTGCAGGAAGATAATGGTTCAGAAACATTCAGTGTCCTACAGTCTCCTGAGTCTGCAACTGTACTAATTCATGAGGAAAATGGCAGTACAGGTGGCTTACAGAAACTTCCAAACAGTGACAGTGGCATGGGTACATTGACAGTTACAGATACTTTGACATCTGTCTCTCCTCTGATCCTCACGGAAGACTTGACAAGCAGTGTTGGCCCTGAAAATAATCCTTGTGTGCTTTCTGCAAGCAATGAATGCTCTCTTGGAAAGCTGAGCCAAGAAGAAGAACACGATTTTAGTGCATTGTGTAAAATAGATGCAAATTTAGAAAAAATGAAGCTGCAGAATACTGAGAACAGTTTTCAAGAACCAGACCTTACAGACCAAGTGCTTTTGGAGTGTAATGAAGCTCTTGGTGTTCAGACATCACTGACTCCAAAGGAAAGTGATGAAGCTGGTAGGGAAGACCAACAGCAGCACTCTTCAGTGGACAGTGCTCTGTCAGATCCTTCTGTTCACCACTTTGCCAACTCTAAAGATGTTGATTCAGAGAGTACTTCCATTTCTGGATGGAGTTTTGAAAGTGCAGTCAAAGCTAAATCTAGTACTAACACTGCCAAATGGGTATCAAACACTCATGAAAGTAAGGCAGAGAAATCTGCCTCAAGTGATGAAGAGGATATTTATGGGCATGGGTTGCCATATTCATCCTCGGAGACTAGCATGCCTGAAGTTGGTTCTGAGCCTGGTTCCCAGGATGCAGCCAGGATAAGCCTAGATGAGATGGTGCTGTTAAAATCTGATCAGGTATATGTTTTCAATTTGGTTTAAAATATTTTAAATCTCAGCATTTCCGAACAAACAAACAAAGTGCATGTAATTACTGTCCTTTAGGAAGGCAACGTTTTCTTCTTGATTCAGCAAGTAAAACATAAAGCCAAGCAGCAATGTGTTGTAACTCCTATGAAATGTGATGTTTTACACTTCAGAATGGTTGATATGTCCTTACAAGCTGAGGAAGCTGTGTAAGGCTGTAAGGCCTGTGCAGCGTAAACATAAATTTCCAATTTGACAAAAATGCTGTCATAAACCCATCTATGAAAGAGGGAAAAGTCATGCTTACAGGCACCTTGTTTGGGTCACCGGTAGCCCAAGTCCTGCAGGATAGTGCTCCAAACTTCCACTGACTTTGCTGATTATAGCACATGGCTGTACTCTAGTTAAGGCTCATTTTACCTGTAAATACTCAGAATGAGGATTTGTCTTTCTTTGCGTCAGAGACAGCAGTCAGTACTTTTTTAAATGTTGGTGGTTTTCCTTTTCCTGTTAGCCATCTTTCCATTATTGTTATTTTGTGGCATAAACACTGCCAGAAGTAAGAATTTTCATACTTACTGTAGACAAGTAATACTAACTGTAAAATCTGCAAAATTGCTAAAAACCACTGGGAGTTTTAGCAGAGGTCTTAAGAAGAAAATACTGTTTGTTTTTTTTTTTTTTATATTTGTTTGATTGTTTGCTTTTTGTTTTAAATCTGTAACAGCATGCGTTGTGATCTTTCAACAAGTATTTGCTAAATGTTGAGTTGACAGTGTCCTGTTTAGTAACAGCTGTAGCCAGAAGTATAGAAGACTTTTTAGTTTGGGGTAGTCACATTCTTATTTTCTGGAATGTTTAGAAACACTCCACAGATGCTTACATTATGGGTCACATGCAGTGCTTGGGTTCACCTAATGCAAGCTGTCAAAATTCAAGACAGCAGTCTGTAAACAATAGTCCTGTGATGCTTGGCTCCTGTGCCGTACAGAGTGTATCCAGTTGGATATGTAGCTGTCTCCAAAATGGATATCCAATTCCCTTTGCTATGTGCTTCATAAACAATAAATAATTTCCTGGGCTAAAGAGTGTTCACTTTTATGCATTCATTTTTGTACCTGCCCGCTCACTTCAAATATGTGCTCTTTAATTAATAAGAGAAGATTTCCAGCTTTCTGGAGGTAGGTAGCAGCATGAAGTTTTCTCTTTTTCCCAAAACTTTTGTTGTAGTAGTCTCAGTATGCAGTATGCGCTATCTTAGCGAACACTGACAGATGTAGTTTCATTTTACCTAAGACATTTATTCACTGAATAAGATGCATAATAACTGACTTTAGCTTTTTTTTTTTTTTTTTCTGACTGTGCCATTTGTAGTTTGCAGAGAGCTGGATGGGATACTCTGGCCCTGGTTACGGAATCCTGAGCCTGGCTGTCTCAGAGAAGTACATCTGGTGCCTGGACTACAGGGGCAGCCTGTACTGCAGTGCCCTGCCAGCCGCGGGGCTGCGCTGGCAGAAGTTTGAAGATGGAGTCCAGCAGGTGGCAGTTTCCCCCTCAGGTTGGTTGGCTTCTATTTCACTATAACCACGTAAATACAGAATTGTCATAGAATTGTGCATTCTCTTTACTTTTCCATTTTTTTAATACTCACTGTTACTTGATCAGATTAAGAAAAAGTTGGATGATGTGACTGCATCTTCAGCACAGCTGCATACTGTGTGATTTTAGGTGACTGTGTTCTAATAAGTCCATGTTGCGTTTCTGGGAAGTTTTCAAAATGTGGTTTCCTGGTTCCAGTGAACCACAGAAACAGTACTTCAGTGTTAGGGGAAGACGAGTCAAGAAGTCCCCATCTTGTTTTTTGATACAGAGCTGCTTTATGGTTCCTAAATTTGAAATTGTTGTTGTTGTAAAAACTCGTTTTCATGTGTGCCCTATTTTTGTTTGTTTTCTTGAGGTTTTTTTTTTATTAGTCTTTTTTAAGGTAATTTTTGGTCAATTAGTGTATGAGTTCATTCTGGTTGTTTGGGAATAAGAATTATGTTGGATTAAAAATAAAGGGGCTTGGGGGATGAACTTGCATTACTTTTGGACATTCAGATAGCTTCAGGATTGGTGTGAAAATAAACTTAAATTTAAAATTTAAGTTCCTCAGGTATTTTCTAAACTTAGTCTTCTGCTCTGCCTCTACTTTTCTTTCCCTGTCATCTCTAAAAGCAGATCAGTCTTCGCTTCTGTCTGTGTCTTGTTTTAAGAAGGAAAGTTTTATATTTGATCTGTGACTGAGCTTTATTATGGACCAAAAAATGTGAGAGTGGTTGTAGTAGGTCAGACTATAGCTTCATCTGGCTTGTTATCATGTCTTCAACACTAGTCAAAGGCAGATGCCTGCAGGAAAGAAATTACTGGGCTA
The DNA here is from genome assembly GCA_013399715.1 of Alectura lathami. Lineage (NCBI taxonomy): Eukaryota > Metazoa > Chordata > Aves > Galliformes > Megapodiidae > Alectura > Alectura lathami. The sequence goes on along the minus strand of VXAV01006100.1, from coordinate 49,492 downwards.
GCATGTCTGACACTTGCTCTCAGTACTGCAGTTGCTGGTGGCTCAGCTATTTCTCTGAATTTATTATACTCTCAGTTCCAGAAACTTGCCCAATTTTTCTTTGAGCCCATGTAGTTTTCTAGCAGTCACAGTTTTGAAATCAGATGTATTTACACAAGAGCGTATTAACCACAAGGTTCAAAATGGAATCAAATCCTACTCTGAGAAATCATTCAAAAGCAGTTGATATGGCCATGTGTTACTCCAGGATGGGTGCTAATCAGCAGAAAAATTTGGAATTCTGCTTGGTTTTCTTTTTCTAATTGGAGTGAAGGAAAAAGTTCTCCAGATGGATGTGTTTCTGAGTTTGGACTGCTTGTGGCACGCTGAGCAGTGGGCAGGTGCTAACACTGCACACTGGTGTTTGGGTGTTTTTCACTGGTCCACCGAAGTTTTGCTTTAGGTTATCAACACTACCAGTATTTGTAAAAACTTATCCCCTTTTCACGTGCTCTTTTCAAAACCAGCAAGTATGATGATTGTGAAAGGATTTGCTGCAGACATTGTAAATGGCTCTGTAGATATGCTGAGGATGTAACAAACTAGTATGGAGGCAAGCTGGGAGCTTAAATTCCTTGATAACGGTTTCATTTTATCCTGATGTGAACTTTGGTTTGTTATTTTTCAGTGTGTATAACTAAGGAGAAGTGATTTGCATTTAAACACTTAAATCATATGTTATCTAATGGTAAATGCATTTCAGAAATTTCTAGAGAATTTGGCTAATGTTCTGTTCTTGCCTTTTACAAAAATTGTAAGGGTTTTAAAATCTCATGTTTTTGTTTAATGGTACTGGTCTGCCTTGTTTTCCCTACACATTAGTTTAGGTGTAGGCGAGACAAGTCAGCATCTCTGTTACAGTAATTGCTGAGTAATCATAGAATCATAGAATGGCTTGGGCTGGAAGGGACCTCAGAGATCATCTAGTTCCAACCCCCCTGCTGTGGACAGGGCTGCCAGCCACTAGCTCACTAGATCAAACTGCCCAGGAGCCCATCCAGCCTGGCCTTGAACGCATCCAGGGATGGGGCATCCACAACTTCTCTGGGCAGCCTGTTCCAGCGCCTCAGCACTCTCTCAGGGAAGAATTTCTTCCTGATGTCCACCTAAACCTCCCCTCTTTCAGTTTTAGCCCATTCCCCCTTGTCCTACCGTTATCCACCTGTGTAAAAAGTCAGTCCCCCTCCTGCCTGTAAGCTTCTTTCAAGTATTGTATACTATGTTCTCTCTGAATTTCTCATACAGGGGCTCTTCTCTGGAAGATTGAGCAGAAAACTAACAAAGCATTTGCTTGTGGAAAAGTAACTATAAAAGGAAAACGCCACTGGTATGAGGCTTTACCCCAGGCTGTATTTGTAGCCTTAAGTGACGACACTGCCTGGATCATCAGAACAAATGGAGATTTGTATCTACAAACAGGTACCTAAATGCATTGCAGCCTCTTTCAGTTTTTGCAGGCTATAGATCTCAAGTCTATCGAACCGTCACAATTGGTTTTAAACTTTTATTCGCAGCCAGAACATAGAGAAACCTTTTTATCTTGAGAAATGTTTGGAAGCAGTTGTGAGGCTTTGTATTAAATGGGGATGCTGAGGAAGCCAGTTCATTGCCAATTATTTTTTGTGTGGAGTACATAGAGTATAGATGTTTGCAAATGGCATGATATGCTAAAACAAATGAGCCTTGAGTGGGTTTTGTTTGTTTGCTTGAAGGATTTTAGCAAAATTTTAAGAAGGAATTGAAAGGAGATGGGATACCATGTGGCTGGTGAGAAGAAATTCAGGTACAGGAGGCAATGTAAGAGAAAGCAGAAGCTGTTTTGAAAACACTACGTCTGTTGGAGGTAAAATATACCACTTGATAATGAAAGGAAGGTGGTATGGGATGGAAGATCATAAATGGATTCAGAAGTATAGGGAAGTGCTATGTGGAGGAGTGGAAAGGGTTCGGGAGCAGCAGTCAGCAGCTGCTCTGTCACTGGATAGGGATGAGGCAAGGATCAGGCACAAGAGTTGCAGTAGCAACTTTGGAGTGATGGCCTTAGCTTTATCTGCTTCAATACATAGAGGATGCATTTGGAAGATGTTAGGTGGAGAGCATTCAGCCTGGATACAAACGCTGGAGATAAGTCCATTTCTAGGGTGAAGCTCCAGGTTATGGAGTTAGGGGAAAAGAGTATCAAGGATCCTTGGGCAAGCAGAATTTGCAGAGAGCTAGGTTGATAAGGAAAAATCACAAATTACATAAAGAAATTACTGTAGGAGTAAGAGGAAGACGGAGATAATGGGGAAACAAAAGAAGACGCTAAATCAGGACAGTATTTCAGACTGGCTGTCAAAGTTCTTACTTAGCTGCCATTTAACTTTGGTATTCTAATTTTCTCTTGTAGATTTGTTTGCTGAAGTGTAATATAGAAGTTACTCATGTTCAAGGAAACTGAATAGCATTATTTCAAATCTGTTCTACTCTTAAATTATTTTCTTTCATTAAGGTCAGTAGTTACAGAGAAGTCAAGTGGCCTGCCCAAGGTCACGTGTATACTGCCAACAAGCCTGGCTAGTAGTGACAGTGAGCTTGGTGCCAGTCCCACAGGGCTCTGTGGAGGCTTGAATCAATATTTTTCTTCCCTGTAAGAGATTGGCTTGATTACATCAGCTTGCATTCTGCTGTTCTTAGGCTTCTAAATTTCTCTTTGCCAAAAATAAATTCTCAGTATATGTCTTGTTAATGTGGAGCAACCAGTGACAGTTGATGCTTCAGGATCTTTTCATTCCCCACACCACCCTGTCTAGCATGTGTTCTCAGAGGTTTGGAGTTCAGAAGTCTCCTTTTCATTCTAGAATATCTGTAGATGAGTCTGTTTGTACGTGCTTTAGAAGCATGAGAAGCTTAAGCAAAAGCTGTCTCTTAAGGGTTTCACATCCAGATGTGTAAATCAGCCTTCAGTGTAGTTGTGGAGAGGACACGTTCCTGCAGGTGGTGTGTGTAAACGTGTACGCTGCCTGTAAACTTGCAGAACCTCTCTCCTTTCAGCACTGCAAGCGGTGGCATGCTCTTTCCTAGCGGCTCAGCTGCCTCTGTTCAGATCAGGCTGTTCTCACTGGCATGTTTGGGGCAAAAATTATTGCATTATTGTCTTTGATGTTCCTGTGAAGTCTAGTCAGTTTTATAAATGGAGATCCCTGATTCTGACACTAGAGGGAGAAAAGGAACAGCAGTGGGAGCAGAGGACTCATGGCAGTGCTAGATGTTGAAGGATGTACAGTGTTTCATTTCTTAAAATACAAATTCAGCTATGTTAGAGGAAGTGATTAATAGTTCATGGAGAGAGCAGTCTGTCAAGAAAATAACGATCAAATGAGGAGTGTTAACATCAAAGCAATTGCCTCTCTCCCCCTCCCTCCCCCTTTTTTTTTTTTTTTTTCCTGTTGGTAGCTTTTTCTCTTTCCTTTAGTTGCAAAAAGCCAAAGTTTGTAAAGCAACCCTTCTTTTCTGATTTCTAGGCCTGAGTGTGGATCGTCCTTGTGCCAGAGCAGTAAAGGTTGATTGCCCTTATCCACTGTCACAGGTTACATCCAGAAACAACGTTGTGTGGGCCCTGAGTGAGCAGCGGGCCCTGCTCTACCGGGAGGGAGTGCGCAGCTTTTGCCCTGAAGGAGAGCAGTGGAAGAGCGATATTGTCAGGTAATGACTCTGCGGCAGGGCAGCGCTGTGACCAGAGTGGAACGGATTGTTTTCAGTGCCAGAACTGCTCGGTGTTTTGTTACCTGAACTTGTTGTGGGGTGTGAATTGCATGTGTGTATATATACAAATAGCTCCTTCAGTCTTTGTCCAGACATTCCAGTGTCTTTCTGTCTGAAGAATGACAGTTACGTAGTGAAAGAAATTGCGGTCAAATGAAGTGATAAAGCAAGTTCAGGAAAGGGAGAACAGTGCTTAAATGACCTTTAGTAACGTATGGCAATATGGCTTTCTTGATGAAATGCTATTTCCTTAATTAATGTTGTGATGGCTTTAGTAGGCTTTCCAGATGTTTGGGTGATTTTTTTTTTTATTATTTTCTGAAAGTAGAACTCAGCATTTTCTTGGTCATCCACCCACAGACGGACAATACTTTTATACTTCCCAGTCACAGATTTTTATAGATATTCTGAGTTACTGTTATTTAGCTTTGTAGTTGATCCTATGCTCACAGTAGTTAGTTTGTGATAAAGGTAAAAGCACCAAGTGTTTACTGCTGGCTCTGAGAATATGGAATACAGTCTCTGGTGACATCAGTGTGAAGGGTATATAGGAAGAAACTCCAGTTCTTGCAGTCATGTGATTTTTGTTTTCTGCTGCATACCCTGTTGTGAAATTGCAGCTTGTGTTACCTCCCAACCTGGTATTTGACTCTTGGAGAGACTGAAGATATGTTCAGTGTCTTGTTCAAATCTGAAATTCCCATGTCATTTAGTCAGTTTATTTAAAGAAGATATTTGCTTTACCTGCAACTTAGGTATGCTCAGTGTTCATGTGCTTTCTAATAAAATTGAAGAAAGCAGTCCAGATACGTTTTGAAGTTTTGAAGAAATAGCATTGTTGCCCACTTTTTGAATGTCTGACAAGATCATCTGATACTGTTGACCTTATGAGCTAAAAAATGATTTACAGGAAACTTACAGTCAAACTCAGTTATTTATCTTTGGTGTGTAGTTAGATTCAGGTTTCTGTTTATAGTGCCTGAACTGCTTATGTTGTTGTTGGAATAGGGTAAGGAAGTTGAAGGAGATGTATTCATGGAAATGCTTTACCAAAACCTTGAGCTGTTTGTTTATTATTTACAGAACAATTTAGTTTTTGTTTTATTGTTATGCTTAAGAGTTTCTAATCTGTAATGATCTTTGTAGGCCTTGTTTTGTCTTGTTGAATGGTTTTTACTTGTGCAAGCTAATCAAATGTCAATTACCAAGTAACTGTGAAAGTTTGAAATCAAACGTATTTTTGAGCTTGAATAGTTTGAACTGCTGTTGGCATCTTAAGTAAGATAAGCCTAAATTTGCAGCAAGGGTTTTAATTTTAGTACTTGTTTTCATTTCCAGTGAAATGCAAGCTTTGGAACCAGTGTGTATAACCCTCGGAGATCAACAGACATTATGGGCTTTGGATATTCATGGAAATCTGTGGTTCAGAACTGGCATAGTTTCAAAGAAACCCCAAGGAGATGACAACCATTGGTGGCAAGTAGGCATTTTTTTATATTTTATTTTTAAAACTTTCAGTTTAATCTTTTATCTGAGGTTTATTTTGCAGTGTTTTCTCACGAGATTGTAAGCATAACATTTAACGGATTGTATAATATATGCTAGTGTTCTTCATGCACTGCATTAAAACTTCAAGGTGGCTATGGTTGAAATCTCTTCTCATGTTACAGAGAGGGGGAAAATAAACACCCCATGGTCATCCAGAGCAGCATCATGGCAGCTTTCAAGAGTAGGCGAAATGTTCTACCAGGTTATGTCGATGCTGCACGTAGCTTGATACCTAACAGCTGGCAGTGGGATGTGCTGTAATGTAGTGGTTTTCCCTCATGCCTTCCAGTACTCATCCCTGCCCTTATCTAAATGAAATAAATAATTGTTCACCTTGTAAAAATGCTTTAATTGCCCATTTTTCCATTTGATTGAAGTTTCTTCAAACCATGTGGGTCTTCTTGCTTCAGTCACAGATTGTGTGGGTAAAAAAACCCTCAGTTGCTGCAGATACTCTCTAGCAATGATTTAGAATTCCTGACTGTTTTCCCCAGAGATAAGAGGGGGAGAAGAAGACGGTAGAAAAAATTACACAGAAAAATTATCTACATACCTACGTAAGTTAAGAGAATTTCCTTTTGTGTGTGTATATAATCTCTTCTTGGAGATGAGCATTAGGAATAGTGTGAGTTGGAGGTTACAGGCAACTGCTTTTTTTCTTGTGCTCTAGGAGTACCCAGGGTATTGTGATCCTCGCTGTCCATGACAGAACTTGGGCAATTGGTCATGTAGGCTTCCTCCTGCCACGTTTTCACTATGTGATTTAAATGCTACCCTATGCAAATTTCTCTTCCTTTTGGGAAACTGGAAGTCCACCTCTTAATTTGCAGGGTTCGACATCATGTTAGAGGGAGAGAGGAGTTGTTCACTCTTCCCAAAACAAAGGGGTTTCTTAAAATCAAGAATTTAAAGTGAGTTATTAGGTAGGAGGGAGTTCTGTTTTGTTATCAAGATTCTTACTTCATCAGAATATACCATTTTTATTTCCCTTCCTACACTTAGAAGACTTCTAAACTCATGGTAGATTTCCTGTACATAAAACACACACAAAAATGGAATATTTGATCATTTGATGGAATATTCTGACATCCCCCCAAAGCTTAGGTGTTCATCAAGAACACTTTGTTTGTTTTTCCCCAGGTAAGCATCACCGATTATGTAGTGTTTGACCAGTGCAGCCTGTTCCAGACAATAATCCAGGCCACTCAGACAGTGGCAACAGCAGCTCAGGCACCTGTGGAGAAAGTGGCTGACAAACTTCGAATGGCCTTTTGGTCACAGCAGCTTCAGTGTCAGCCCAGCCTCCTTGGGGTTAATGGCAGTGGAGTCTGGATCTCTTCAGGCAAAAATGAATTCCACGTGGCAAAGGGAAACTTAATAGGTTGGTGAATTTTTACTTAAAATATTTCTAAGTTAAAAATAAATAGGAGAAAGTAGCTAACTCCAGTTTGGTCACCACAAGAATAATCCATGGGCAGCTTTAACAAAACAACTCTGTGTTTAAAAACTGAGTGAATCTTTAGCAGATGGTCTGGATACTTTCTCTTCCAAAGGGAAATATTTGTCATGAAAAATTCATTGTCCACAAGTGGACTGTGCACAAGCTACTCCTTTTAGTACCTTCATTTGTCTCTTCTCTGGGAGCTGCTGTGCCTGTTACATGGCACAATGGAGTCTAGGTCAGAAACTTTCCTGCTAGAAAACAGCTACTGAAAGATTTGTGTAGAAAATGCTGTCTAGAAGATATTTGAATTCTAACAGAAAATCAACTTTCATACTAATGAGGCAGGTTTTTTCCTTTCAGGCACTTACTGGAATAATGTTGTGCCTCGTGGTACTGCTTCTGCCACAAAATGGATTTTTGTGTTGGCTTCCACAGCTCCATTTAAAGAAGGTTAGTGAATCAACAGTGCAGGCACATAGTGTCTTACTTCAAACAGAGTGGAGTTGATGGTGTAAGTAATGAAGTGTACTGAGTTACTTCGGGGTTTGAATGCCTTCTCTGTATGCAGGGATCTAAAATATTTGCAGTAAGGTAGAAACATCTGTAAAACTAGCGGAGATATAAAGTCATGTAATTGACTCTGTCACCGTTGGTTCAGAGTGACATCCAAAAATGGGTTGTCCTTTAGAAGCAGTAACTTCCTAACTTGCTGCAGCATGCATTGCCAGAATCTGTAAGATGAAATCCTGGAGCATGCTTCGCTGGAATGCCTACACTAACCAGCTGCTTCTCCTGTCGGTGCAGTTAGTGCTGCGAAATTGCACATTTTATTGGTAAAATTGTCACACTAACACTGAATTCTACTGTTAGATAACTGTTAGATAACGCAGTTGCTAACTATCGTAACTCAGTACGCTAGCTTTATTGGCAAAAATGTGTGATACAGAAGTAGGAAGGCACGTTGTTTTCCAAAGGCAATTAGCAAGAAAACAGAAGAGCAAAAGAATATGGAGAAACAGTGCACTATTATGCATATCTTCTCCCTCTTAGTCTCTGCAAATGAAAAGTTTTTCAAGTGAAGTCACTTGCTTCTTACTTAATGTAAGGGGAGGAGTATTCCTAAGTACCTAGATAAGCACTTAGGGTGCTTATTTGTACTTTGAAATCCTAATCTAAGATCTTTAGTTTTGTCTTCAAATGTACTGATCATTTTAAGAGGAAGTGAATGCTTTCTCAGAGTAGATTAGGAATGATTTTAATAACAGAAATGTCCTTACCGTAGGAAGCTTTTTGTGGCTGTGCCAAAGCAACAAGGATCTGTTTTGTGTCAGTGATCAGAATCCTCAGTTTCGTCCTTCTACGGTGCAGCTGCCACCAGAGACCGAAATGGTGCACTACTCTGCCTGCCAGGATGCCATCTGGGGATTGGATAGTCTTGGGCACATATTTATCAGAACGCTTTCATCCAGCTGTCCAACAGGGATGCACTGGACAAAACTGGATCTCTCTCAGCTAGGTATGACATTTTTATTATCTATTAGCTCTTAGCAGACGGTATTTTCCTTCAGAAGTGTTTTTGGATACTGATCTGCAATATTTCATTTATTGGGTTAAACAGTACCTTACAATAGTGGGCTTTGCAGCAGAAGACTGTAAAAGTGAGGACCAGCTACTGCCTTCAAACAGTGTTTCATTTAGCCTTTTGCTGGAGACAGCAAGTTTGCAAGATACTTTTGATGCTTCTGTGGCTCTTCCAGTCTGTCAGTCTGAGACCGCCTGGCCTGACACAGTGCTGTGCAGCTGTAACTGGTCTTGTTCTTGTACTACAAGCAGTGTAACCAGCATCACGTGGCCCTGGGCAGTTCCATACTCAAGGCCCTGCATTTTGTGGGTAAATGCATTCTTAACAGAGTGGCTAAAGCTTCATTAGGATCTCTTTAAAGAAAAATTATGCTCAGAGTTGCATCATCTGTAGGCGATGCAGCTGATGACACTTATCAGTTTGGGCTGATAGTGATCTCATGAGTCAGCATAATGTCAAGAATCTGCTACTGGTTAACTGCCCTTGTTATTTGTTTAGGAGTAAGACCAAGGTTGGCTGACCACATTCTGATCATTAAAATATCCTCCCATTTTGGCTCTTTGCATCAGAGATAAGGGTAATCTGACCAGCTTCACCAGTCATATTCCAAACAGATTTGTTTGGTAATCTGACTGTGAGAGTACTTTTTTCTCTTCATGCTAACCTACATTCCTGTTTCAAGAGAAAGTGAAGGAAAGGGAGAATATGTGCCAGGATAAAGTTAAACTGTCTTGCATTTTTTCCATTTTTAATGGCACTATTCATGATTGGCCTGATAAGTGATTTTATCTTACTTCACATAAAGCTTTTCTAAAAGCATCTTTTAAAAATAATTTATCTACTGGTTATAAAGTAGGTTTTGCAGACCCGATGAATTGGTTCCAAATCACTAATCGTACCATAACTTAAGCAATACTCGATGCCTTTTATCTTCACTACCCTCTACAGGGTAGGTTTGTCTGTACTGTCCTTCTCATCTTGCTTAGTAGAGCTTGCAATTTTCCTCAAGATACCATTGCTTTCCAGCAGTTTAGGTAATAGCTGTGAAACTGAAATAATAAATAGCTTCTTGGTATTGTCTGAAAATCTCAAAACATTCTTAAAGGCAACCAGTGCTATCTGACTGTAATATCTGGCCTGTTAGCTTCAGTAATTCCAGGGTTCAGCCACTACACTCAGCTGCTCTGATAGCTAGTGGCACACCCTGGTGATACTGTAGCGGTCTGGGACTGGGCTATAATTCCAACACTGCCTTCCACTGGGCACTGTGGGTTATTTATTAAGTGTGAAGAAATTTCCTGGTTTCCTCTGATGATATGTGTGCTGTCAAGGTATTACAACTGTGGCTATGCACTATAAGAGACTTATTGCTCTAAGGGGGCTGAATAAATTAGAGAATTATTGCTGTTGTTCAAATGTATGACTGTTTTCACTCCTGAAGCATTAGGACTGTAAGTCGGAGAAAAAAGAGCAAGCTGATGTAAAATGCAATTCAGAACTGTATGTGGAAGTGATCAAGTTGTCAGCATGTATACTAAAATATTCATATTCTGTTGGTAGCATCTTCCTCTTGCCTTTACACTATGTACTGGGAGTAGTATTGGGTAAATGATTTTGATTAGAGTTCCACTATCATTATCAGGGTTTCTAAACGCAGTAGAATGACCTTTAGGTTTCAATTATAAACAATGTCTCTGAATCACAGCACTTCTTTCTAAACAGCGGATGAATGTGGTTAGCATGACCTAGTCCTAATGTAAAAACAGTACATGGGAGGAGGGAGAAACCCCAAAACATTTCCATAAGGGCTGCATTTTTGAATATCAAGTGGTGCTGCAGACATAAATATTACCAGCTATGCCGAGTAGGTGATATGTGATTCCATGTCTGAGTGCTCTGATGCTTGTTTGGATCAGAGCACTTCAAAGGCTGAGATACCACGTGACAAAGCTGTTACTACTGGTTATACTTGGTTCCAAGGAATCAGAAGGTTTTAAATAAAAGCTTGACTTAGCTGCTGAATGTTAAGCCTCTACCTGCAATAGGAAGTTGTTTTGGATGCTCTTATCTGAAGCAGTAGAAGTCTTTCTGTTTAGTTTTGTACCATATGCTATTTTGTAACAAGAAGCTGCAGGATTAAAGGGGATTCTGGGAATTCACATTCCTTTGGTTCAGAAAGTTAAATAACTCTGGTTGGTGAGGAGATCTATTTACAGTTTCTGTTAACTAAAAGAGAAATCTATGCAGTCCTTTTGTTGCCTGTTCTTTCCCCCAGCAGGCCTTACTGATATTGCCTGCTGCAGAAACAAGTGCTTTGAACTCCTACTTTGTGGGATAAAATTGTGTTCTCTCTTTAAGGAGTGAGGTACTTTACAAGGATTTGTTCCCAGATTCACATTACAGAAGAGAAAACTGTTACCAAGAATGGGATATCCCAAGCAGTGCTGGCATGTTCCATCAACCAGCAAGGCCTATTTTTAGTCTTTAGTTTGGAGTGGGACCAGAGCATTCCTTCTGTAGTGTGTCTGTACTGATGGAGACTCTCTTTCTGCAGAACATGTTTTCCATTACTTAGCATTGTGTT
>VXAV01006100.1:5429-37567 GCA_013399715.1 Alectura lathami | reverse complement strand
GAAAACAATAGGGCCAGATTTTAAATGTGTAGCTTAACCCTTTGTACCACATGTTCAGTTTCAACAGGACTTATCTGCCAAAGAAAGCCAAAAAAAAAAACAAACCACAAAACAACAACAAAACCACAATCAAAGAGCCAGTATAATGTACTCTGCATGTGCTGTCTCATCACAAATTAATCTAATTCTTACAAGTAACTTTATTTTTTTCAAAAGTGGAAATTTTTTTCTTCTTCTGTCCTTCATGAAAGATTACCCTAGTAGTAACACGGCAGCTTTATGGGCATGTAGTAGAATGCAGCCTTGAACTGTATGCTGAATGCCTTCTTGTGTGCTAGCCAAGAGTCCAGACTGGCAAACAGCACAAAGCAGAGGGTGTGGGAAGGCTCTACTCACATGGCGTGGTACTGAAGTGCCTCCTCCCTCTTCCTTTATCCTCACCCCTGTGAGTCTGGGAGGCTTGCCAGGGTGCTGTGCCTGGAGCTAGGGACTTTCCTCATCCTCCAGTGGTTAGAACTGTTCGATATAGATACAACTGCAGCTTTTCTCCTCCCTTGTTCCCAGAATGGGGAAATCAGATATCCTTTCTACCTGCCAGCTGGGAGGAAAGAAGCCTCCTAAAGCACCTGAGGAGCATCTTCTCTGAATACAGAGAATGGACAAAACATGTTTCTCCAGTGCCTGCTTTCTTGTTTAATCTCTTCTTAGACCTCGGTGCTGCTCTTAATAGTTTATGAGTGAATCTATGAAATGGGTGTAGTTCTGTGTTGTGGGTTGGGACTGCTGTAACAGAGCTGTCCTCTGAGTATCGATCTCATTCTTTGCTCCTTGGCACGAAATCAGCTGGGCTGTCTGCTGATCTACCACAGTAGCCCTGGATGTGTTTGCATACTTGATTTACATTTTATATTGTTACAGAATTTCTTCTGAACATTTTGAAATGTGTGGTACTTCTGAAAGGTCATATTAAGAAATAAAAGTAAATCTCTGGCAGTGTAGCTGCAATAGTTTGTTTTTTACATCATTCCCTTGGGCTGCTAGAGATAAGCAGAGCTAAATTACTAGCTGCTGTGAATGTTGGGGTGTAGCAGAAAAGAAGGCTGGGGAAACAGGGAAATGAAACTGCAGATTTGCATCTCATCAGTTAATGCAGCACTGGTTAGACTAGTCCTTCTGTGTTGGGAATGCGGTCAGTCAAACCTGGAGAAGTGGCATCTTGTTTTGCAGAATAGCCGAACAGGCTGGTAAATCAGTACTAGATCACCTGAGTGGTGGCTGTTGCAACAGGGGGTAGATTTAACTGCTCGTTTTTTGTGTGCTGCAAAGTGGGTCTTTCAGATGTGATCCTGAAGATACAAAATTGCTTGCTAAGGGTGCAGGGTAGCAGGAAGAGGAGGCTAAGCAACGTGTGCTTAAAAAGGGGGAGAAAACGTGTTCCAGGATGTGGTCCACTGAATTGAGTTGGCAAGAGGCACAGGATTAAACTGGTGCAGCATCTTCTTACCAAAGGTTTGTCTGTCCAGGCAGATAACTTGCAAACCTTTCACAACACGTGAACAACTCTTTGTCGGTACTGACTGCACTCTCTGATCCTCTGTGGAAGTTGATTAAACTGCTCAGTACAAAGGTGTTTACAAGAAGTTGGGACTGGTTTTGGCTCATTATTTAGCAGTGACTTCCTTATGTAGAAAGCCTTTAACTGGACAAGGCTGAAAATCAGGTTAGTTCTGGCTTACTGAAGAAGCTGGACAGTCGTTTTGGAGGTTGCCTTCCAAAATGATAACCTTCTGCTACCCAGAGCACTGTCATTCTCTTTCTGTTATCTTGCCAGTTCCCAACACCGCAAATCTAATGAGTCAATATGAAAGGGCAAAAATTCAAACATTGCTTGCAGAGATGAAAACTTGAGAGTTACGTGCTTGTTTTGGGGCAATTCCAGCACACTGAAACAAGTCATTAAGTACTGAGGGAGCAGCCATCCATGCTTTTACAAAGGCTCCATGCAAAATTAGAAGGCGTGAACTTCAAAATTATCTCCAAATTCTAGTTCAGTGTTTGGATAACATATTTGACAAATGAGGGCTGAGAAGTGGACTATTTGCTTCTGAGTAGCTGCTTACTGTTATCTGTCCCTTAACTGACTTTGACACAGTTCATGCTGCATCACTTCATCTTCACAACAGCAGAAGTATTGTAGGTATTTGTGAACGATTCAGTCATTTTCTGTTTGAAGAGGGAAATGAAAATTGCCTTTCTCTTGCTTTAAGTACAGGAGCATTCTCAAATAACGTAATTTAAAACCAGCTACAGATACTTCATTCTCTAGTAAATGTCAGAGCCGATATGACTTGCCATATCCCAGATCTCATGACTCATGAGCAGCTTGTGAGCAGCTACAGGCTCTGCTTTTACAGTGTCAGTTCTTGTTAAAGGAGTGCTGTAACTGCGCAGCATCTACCATTGCACAACGTCGCAAAGGTATTCCGAGGCAATAGTTTTGTGCAGATTTTATGCTAAAATCAGAGAATATAATCAAGTTCCGTCTTTGCTCTGTGATTCGATATGGCCTTTTTTTTTAAATGCAGGCTGAAACTTATTTATTACTCTTCCCTTCATAAATCCTGACTGCAGCATTTTGTGTTCTCTGCTCTCCTCTTCTGAAGTGTTGGATGAGAGAAATAAGTGACTGATAATACTACAATATCATGAACAGTACTAGTTTATATGCAGATGTCTTCTGAGCTTCATCCTTTCTGTTCTGTTGTTTAAATGTCAAAATTATGTAGTGAAGCTGCTTTTTGGAAGCTTCTTTGAAGGGCACTGACAAAGATGATCAGAACTCCTTGATGAAGTGGTTTTAGTCCAAGAAATGGAAAGTATTTTTCATTCTACTCTTAATATGCAGTATAAAACTATTATCTGCTGTAATATGCTTCAATACATTTATTTTTAAATGTAATATTATTACATGTATTTATTATTAAATGTAATATGTTGTATAATGTAGTATATTTAGTTTTATTTTAGCATTTAGTTACATAAATACATAATTAGTAACATAATACAAAATGAGCAAGCAGTATAAATATTAATATAGCTACTGTAGAGTACGTGTGTATATATGGAGGTGTGTGTATTTAAAAAATGTAATGCTTTTGAAATTTGTAGCCTGAAGAAATAATAATCAAAAATCAAAGACAAAATTAATGTTGTCAGTAAGACTAACTTGGATTATTATAGAGTAGAAGTCAGTTAGAAGTTAAAAATCATTTCCACCTGAAAGTTGCTTTGAAATATCTCTAAGAGTTGAAGGCCTGTTTGAAAGGAATTCTTTGCGCATCTTGGCTTTGATTTTGGGCACATACTGAAAAGGACGCAGAAGCAAAATCTGATTTTTGAGAAATGCTCACTTGTTAGNCTTTCTGTTCTGTTGTTTAAATGTCAAAATTATGTAGTGAAGCTGCTTTTTGGAAGCTTCTTTGAAGGGCACTGACAAAGATGATCAGAACTCCTTGATGAAGTGGTTTTAGTCCAAGAAATGGAAAGTATTTTTCATTCTACTCTTAATATGCAGTATAAAACTATTATCTGCTGTAATATGCTTCAATACATTTATTTTTAAATGTAATATTATTACATGTATTTATTATTAAATGTAATATGTTGTATAATGTAGTATATTTAGTTTTATTTTAGCATTTAGTTACATAAATACATAATTAGTAACATAATACAAAATGAGCAAGCAGTATAAATATTAATATAGCTACTGTAGAGTACGTGTGTATATATGGAGGTGTGTGTATTTAAAAAATGTAATGCTTTTGAAATTTGTAGCCTGAAGAAATAATAATCAAAAATCAAAGACAAAATTAATGTTGTCAGTAAGACTAACTTGGATTATTATAGAGTAGAAGTCAGTTAGAAGTTAAAAATCATTTCCACCTGAAAGTTGCTTTGAAATATCTCTAAGAGTTGAAGGCCTGTTTGAAAGGAATTCTTTGCGCATCTTGGCTTTGATTTTGGGCACATACTGAAAAGGACGCAGAAGCAAAATCTGATTTTTGAGAAATGCTCACTTGTTAGGAGTGCCACTTCACATAAAGCTGACCTTAAGGACCGCCTTGTTAGAGGTGCCTTAAGGGTTCTGTTAGGTAAGCAGAACTTTTATTGAAGTGGACTAACAGGAGCACAGGTGAAGACAAACATTTGTAAAGAGCTACCAGTCATCTATTGCTTGTGAACGATCAATCTAACTCTAAGTGTCTTATTAATTGCAATTTCCTTAAGTGCTACTCTGTGCTCTTTCACAACCAAAGTTTCATCAAGAATGGGATTGAAAAAGCTGTTTTATTAAATTTTTATTAAACCAAGAGGTTTATTCAAATATCTGTGTATCTTGTCCAAACTGTGGAAAGGGATTTAATTAAAAAGATGTTCGCTGTTTGACTACTGCATAAAACTTTTGTTGATCCTTTGTAGTTCCTGGGGTCAGCAGAAGAGTGCTGCTTAACTTACTTTGCCATAGAATGATCTCTTGCAGTATGGGCTTTTCAGGTTAGAGAAACTCTTGATTTACTACCTTCCCCGTAAACAGCCTGCTAATTGTCTTTCTATTGTGGGCTTGATATCACAGCTACAAGAAGATAGCCCCTCCTAGATCAGTATGAGTTCTGTTTTTTTTTTCACATACAAAAAAAGAACAAAAGATTTTGAATTGTTCACACTTCCACTGTTACTCAAAAATTCTTTAAAAAGCAACTGCTAGTTAAAAATGGCATTTGAAATGTAAGGAATTTCTGTCATTCTGCAAAAGTCAGTGCATGCTAGAGTTCGTTTTGCTTTGATACCTTCGTTTTCCTTAGTCTGTGTTCAGCGCGAGGAGATTGGTTGTGCCTTACAGATGATGGGTTAGAACTAGTTAGAAATGGTTGTCAGGATCTTTGTTTCATTTTCTGTCTTCGAGTTCTGCTTACCTGACAGAACACACAGTGCTAATCTGGAGACTTCCTTACCTTCCCTCTGCCTTCCCTGTGCGTTTTACAGTGAGGTTCCTGTTGAGGCCAGTTCTGTGTTCAGTGGCACTTCACAGGAGGAAATGATGAGCACATCTTTTTTGATGGATGCCAAAATCAAAGCTGAGCTTTGATAGGAGGGGTTCAGGGACTGGGTGTTTGGAGGCTGAGGGATTTTTCTGTTGGGAATGCTTTGTCATTTTTCACTTCAGAATCATTCATGCCAGTGTTGAAAATACTTGCTGTGGAAAACCCTGTTATTTCTAGTGCTACTCCACATGACTGTTCTTTTCATGTCAGATTGTTTTCACCAGCACAGAATAGCTTGTGCTGCCTAACTGTTGCACGGATGTCCTTGTGATTGCTGTGAGTTCTGCTTTGGTGTGGTGGTAAGACGACATGTACAGGACCTGTCTTTCGGTAGACCGAAATTTAGATTGGAGAGAGAAAACACTCATTAAACCTCCTGGCTACCTATAGACAAGACTAGCTGGTCTGTTGTTCCAGGTGTCTTTGCTCATGTAAAGCTTCCTGAAGACATTAGTAGTGCTCCAGGAAAACCCTTTCCTCACTGCCTTCAAGAAGATGTAAAGGAAAACTGTATTTGGCACTAGTGAGTAGCTATATTGAGGTGGGTTGCAAGTAAGCATAGGGGATCAAAGCTCCTGCTGCAGTGTATTTTGTTTAGCTGATTCAGAATGCCATAACACTTAACTTCGAATGTATACTATTCTTCACAGGCATGTGTCTTTCCTATAAGTTGCAGAAAAGATACTTCAGGTACTAGAAAAAAACACATTTTCAGCATTTTTACTAAAGCTGTTGCATTCCAATTCAATTGCTGAGTTTTATCTTCCTGTCTGTTGCAAGTTTAAAAAAAAAAAAATTGTCACTATATTTCTGTATTTCACTGTGTTTTACTGCTTTGGAGTGTTTATGTAATAAATTTATATTATAATTTAATATATTTAAATATTAAATATACATTTTGATATATTTAATATATTATAAATAATACTCCTGGTATTTGTTGTAAAGCATTGCTATCATCTCACTCAGAAGAGCGTACGTGTAGCCTGTCACACTTGATAGGAATTGTTATCAGCACCAGAGGCCTTGGTTCTCAAAAAGGGAGCACAACATGAGAGACACCCAGAAAACAGAGGAAGGAGAAGCCTTCATTTTTGTACTTTCAGTTGCTCAGTGCTGGCAATACGCTTAAATCTGGGCTGTTCCAGATGTGTGTGATTGTATTTCTGTTAGCTAACACACAACAGGTGATTATTTTTCAGGGAGACTGAGAAATATATTTAACCTTCAGTAGGGTAGTAACTAAAATTATTGTTAATTTTGAGAGTTTTTCAGAACTACTCAAAAATAAAAATGTACACGTAATGGTGCAAAAAATGGATTTAGCAAGCATGTGCCTTGATTTCAGTGGAACTATTCTTACACTTGAAAGTAGTGATATCCTGAGGTATTTATCAATTGGAGTCCTTGAGTTATTCTGAGAGAAGGTCATAATAAATCGAAAATATAAAATAAAAAGTTGCTAGTGTAAATTCATAGATTGTTTTTTCATTAAAGCTACATCTGTGGTTTCTGAATTCTGATTAGAGCAGTTTTTTGTTGTTTTTCATGTGACTGAACTTCAGCTCATCTCATTTTAAAATCTGCGAGAGTCTGGATCCACTTCAGTAATTGAGCGCTTGGCTTTTGTGGAGTAATTTGGGGCAGCAAAGATTGGCACTGGGCTCGGTGTGTGGCCACTGAGAGGGCTTCATTGAGCCAGAAAGCCCACACCGAGTAAGGAGCCAACATGTGATAACTGGTGGCCACATCGGAGCCTCTTTCCTTCCGATAGGCGCTTGGAGGCTCCTCCCCACAGCGTGGTACTGAGCAGCATCTCCCTGTGTGACAAGGGAGGGGGTTGTAAGCAGGGCAGGTGCCAACAGCCAGCCTTGTGCCTTCGCAGGGAGCTGGGTGGCTGCGTTGTGGTGTGTACCTGTCCTGCAGCGCTGTCACACACTCTGGTGCTGTCCTTCACCTGCCTGCTGAGGTGGAGTCTAATGTAGCTACAGAGTAAGCAAGGAAGAGGATGCTGGGCTCTGCAGTCCTGTAATCAGGTCCTCCACCTGGGAGGCAGCGACCTAATCTCCCCCCCCACCCCTGGGATGCTATTGTTGTTTTTATCCAGTAGTCCAACGCATTTCATAGCCTTACCTGAAACAGCGCTCACCCAGAGCTTTAGTGCTGGATGACGGCTACTAGGTGAGTGAGTAGCTAGTGTTCCATCCTGAGCGCGTTGCCAGTGTTTCAGTGCTTACAGTAAACACTTGGAATCCTGACAGATTATAACTTTCCAGAATTAGTCACACTTTTTTTTATTCCAAACATTCAACCCCCCAGGTTTTGGGATTTTGTTTAAATGTTTTCTTCCCCAATGTAGTTATGTAAATCAGTTGAAACATTTAAAGGTTATTTGTAAAACAATGCAGTAGTGAAATGAACGTTTCTGTTGCTATCAAGGACATGTTTTCATCACAAACAAATAATTTGGATCAGCACTAAAAAGTAAAACAGCAGAGGAACCAAGAGTTTAGTAACTGTTACAACTGTCGGAGCATAGCAGAGCTGAGGCTGAATTTAAAAACGCATTTGTGTTTTTTACCTTACCAAAAATGCCCTGATTACTCAGAGCCATGCTTATGCAAAAAATTTTGTTATCTCATATGAAGGGTCTGGAGGGCAAAAGGTGTGAGGAGCAGCTGAGGTCCCTTGGTTTGTTCAGCCCAGAGCAGAGGAGGCTGAGGGGAGGCCTCATGGTGGCCTACAGCTCCCTCCCAGGGGAGCAGAGGGGCAGGCGCTGAGCTCTGCTCTCTGGGGACAGGGACAGGGCCCGAGGGAACGGCATGGAGCTGTGTTGGGGGGGGGGCGGTCAGGATGAGGGTTAGTAAAAGGTTCTGCACCAGAGGGTGGTGGGCATAGAACAGGCTCCCTAGAGCAGTGGGCACGGCCCCAAGCTGTCAGAGCTTGAGAAACACTGGGACACCGCTCTCAGACACAGGGTTTGGGCTTGGGTGGTGCTGTGTGCAGCCAGGAGCTGGACTCGATGATCCTTGTGGGTCCCTTCCAAGTCAGGATATTCTGTGATTCTATGATTTTGTTTCATACTAATTTATTGCACATAGTGTTATAAATTTTTATAAAAACAGTCATTTTCATCTGAACAGTTTAATTTTTAGTATGTTATTAAAAAATTACCCATTGTGATAATTACAAATTGTTGTGTGGGAGATTATAAGTTGTCTGTATGTAACCTTAGGAGTAAGACAGTGTGACCAGAAGATGGCTGGGCAAACCAGCAGAGTAGGCTCGTGGTTTGACTGGTCTTTGCATCATCATTATTATTAATTGCCTGTAAGGAACAGTTGTAATAAATGTCATGGAAGTATTTTGTGGACCTGCTAGAGACTTTACCGTGTTGAATACTCACATGGGCTTGGTGCAGCCTTTTCTAGGATTTGATGCCATTTGTTGTAGTCTTCTGCATATTTCTGTGAGAAAAACGTTTGGAATAAAATAGGAGTTGACAAAGGAGAGAGGTCAAGAAAACGGGCTCCATGCCTCTTGCCTTTTCTTCATGGTTGTGCTAGCCACATGCTGGAGGTATCAAACCAAGGCTGTGCTCTGTTTACTCACAAAAGGCAAAAAGTGGGGGAAAAAGCCATGTTGTTGTTGTTCTAAGGCTTCTGAGGAAAATAAAGCTCCATTTTTTTTCAGTCAATAAATAATCTTTCTCTGACAATTCTATGGCAGCATTACTGAAAAACTTGTGGCTTCCAGGAAGACTAAACATAGATTCATGATCTTTCCTGCTCTTGTATGCTACCTTGAACTTTTCTACAGAGAAAAAAGGGGCAATTGTTTTAGCAAGCTGTTCTGAAAGTCTGCGTGTAAAACACTCTGGTCAGTACTGCTCTTACATTGCTTGTGCTTTCTTGCTATCTAGTGGTTGTAAAGCACTTTCACCATCTTCCAGATGTAGTTCTGAAAATAGTGTGCAATAGTCAGGCCTACATTTAGGGGATTTCTCTAAGATCTATTCTTTGTTAGTGATACTAGTTAATAAGGTCTGGATGTCTGTTAGCCATCAAAATGGTCAGATTAGTCTGATTACAGATGGTGCTCAACAGTGTGGGAAATCTCTCAGATGTGATACTCTTACAGCCTGGCCTGGAGCAACTGAAGGTATTTCTGTCTTACATATGTGAGAAGAGCATTCATGCTGCTTGTAGCCACCAAAGCATTTGAGGGGGGGAAAAAAAAAAAGGGAACGGAGGGGTCTTGAACAGTCTGAGAATGTTATGTTTAGGCTTCCTTATCCTGGATTGTTTGCAGCAGAAAAGAGGTAGTGGAGATCTGCTGGTATGTGGACTCTAATTCTGAAAAGTGACTTAATGTTCTGATGCTTTTGCTGTGTTGTATGCATTTTTGATCCTTCCTCGATGACAAGGAATTGTTTTGGATTCATCTGTGACTGACGAAGTTACAGTAAGACAAAACTTCTGACTAGTAGTTCAGGGGTGAAAACTGCATTCGTTTTTATTTAAAATTTTGTTTGATTCCGTTGTTTAAACAAAGGTCTTGCCCTAAAGTATATTTCCCTGTGGTCTGCAGAAAGAGTGGAAATACTTTGCAGAGAATTATAAAGTTAATTGACAACTTTATAACATTTCGCATAGATACTATTTCTTGCTGTTATTTAACAATTTGTCAGTTAATGCTTCCTACAGATTTACTTCTTAGTGTCAGCATGGTTCTCTCATCAGTCACTTGGGTGCTAGCAAACTATTTTTCATTGTTCTTATTTGTAGCAGGCAATTAGGGTGTTCACAGCTCTTAGTGTGCAGTTTTAAGTACTGAAAGGTACGTAGCTGGCATGCGTAGCAGTACGTGGCTGTACCGGGAAATCTTCAGTCAGCATCAACAGGTGGAGAGAGACGGGGTACAAGACCAGAGGACAGGAGGATCTGGGTTCTGTTCTTGGCTAAAACACTCTCCTGAGATTCTGAGTTTAGAAATGTTTGGCACCGCAAGTAAAAGGATGACAACGTTCTGCCTCTTTAGTGAGCTAACACTGAACTCCTTAATACTTCAGAACCAGTTGGTCTCTCTCAGTGATGAGTATTATGGATAAAGCTATAAACAGCTTGGTGTGTCGGTGTGTCAGTGAGGAAGTTCTGAACTCT
The DNA here is from genome assembly GCA_013399715.1 of Alectura lathami. Lineage (NCBI taxonomy): Eukaryota > Metazoa > Chordata > Aves > Galliformes > Megapodiidae > Alectura > Alectura lathami. The sequence goes on along the minus strand of VXAV01006100.1, from coordinate 27,300 downwards.
TCAGTAAATTACAATCATGATGTATTTCAAAGGCAAAGTATATAAATGTCGTGAATACTGCTGGAAGTTAAAACAGTTCAGAAGAGGCTGCTCTGAAATAGTTTATTAATTTTCATGGCTATCAGTCTTTTGAAATGTTATCAGCAGACTTACAAATTTGGTAGATCTCTCTCTTTATTGCTGTAAGAAAACTCCAATCTGTAACTGCAGCTGTAGTTATCTGTTTCTTATATAGATTACAAAATACTTGAAGTATGTTGATGGTAAATAAAACTCAGTGGAAATGAGGGGTATTTGAGATGTACCACTTCTGGAACAGTCATACTGAGAACATAATTTCAAGTCAAGAAAACTTTAAGCAGTTTTATCCTGCTGTGTTAGCCATGAGAACATCTTTTTGTTGTAGATGACTGCCTTCGGGGTAGCCAAGTAACATGTTTCAAACCTCTGCAACAGGCTCTGAGAGTTGCCTGTGCCTGTTTCCCAGTGTCTTGTCACTGCTTTCTTCCCAGAGCTACTGGGTAGAATCACGTCAGTAGCTGTCCTGTCAGTCGTGTCCTTTGCTGCCTGTGGCACATCAGAAACCTGCAGTGGAGCGGGGTGTTCTCCACTAAGAGCACTGGATTCTGCCATCAGTGCCCTGCCTGGATCTTTTATAATGAGAGTGAGTAGGAGGATTGTTTCCCTGATGCAAGTCTATCAAAAAGAACTAAGTAGCCTGAGGAAGGAAAAGAAGACAAAAGTAGAATACCCAGAGAGGCAGGAAAACTTGAGGAGTAAACAGGATCTTGCTTAAAGATAACCAAAGGACGAGAAGAATTTTTGTCCGTGCTTGTAAAAAAAATTTTACATAACTTGATAGATTTCATTTGTTTCTTAGATATATTAGTGCTGCAGGGTTGGATAGAGATTATTACTTTGATTATCCTTGAATCTGCAGTGGTGTCAGAAGCTACCTAGCTGTGCATCATGACACTCCATTTGTGCTACACCTTTGGGGTATTTTGTTTGCTTTTCCTAGCTTCCATACCTATGATTCTCCACAGGCCTAGGTGCTATGTATAAGCACTCAGTAAGCCTTTCTGGATGGAAATATTCCCCGTTTGCTTCTAAGGGAATTCTCCTCTAGGCAAAAGGGAGAGGAAGTGAGGAATGATGTCCTGATATGGAGATGGGGGAAGAGTGGCAGAAAGTCCCTAAACCTGAGGAAGAGGTGATTGTGGTAGGAGAACGTTGCAGGAAGGAGGAAGTAAGTAGATTTAAAGATCTCCCATTCTGTGCAGTAATTCACTCTGCACAAGCTATTCATTGCACAGCTCCCTTGAAAACATGGGACCACAGTCGCAGAAATACGGTGAGGGATGTGGTGCTGCTGGAAGCAGCACTGTGGTGAGCTAGCATGTGGCAGTGGTGTGGGGAGATGAACAGGTGGAAGTAGGAAGGAGTCAGAACCAAAGTAACCACAGAGGCAAATAAGAAAGGAGAGAGGCCAGGGGTGAGGATGACTGCAGGTGAAGAGGCAGCAAGACAGGGGTGTATTGTGTAGTTAGTTTTATTTTGTTTTTCCTTCTCTTTCCTCAGTGACAGCATGTGTGAGAGAAGGGAGGGTTGGAGGTGGTGGTGGTTGTTTTTTGTTTGCTTTTTTTTTTTTTGGCAATACAGTAGCGTATTTGTAATGTGACAGATTAACAATTTGGAAGTAGCTAGGCACTTCTACCTTCCGTGTGCTCAATGCTGTTCAGAGTGAGTAGTGTCTTACGGTTAGCGTTCAACCTGCAGCTGTTGTCAATTCGCTGTGACCCGAGGCGCAAACACTGCTGCAAGGCTCTGCCAGCTCCATGCTGCCCGCAAAGTGCAAGTACCTAATGAGAGCCCAGCGATGAGAAGTCAGCCTGGTGAAGGCCTTACATCCTAAACAGACAGGGTTGATTTGGAGTTGCAAGTCCAATTTGGTTCCAACTGGATCAGACCCATGTTGGCAGCAGAGTTTTAAAAGCAAAACCAAAGCAGGTAGCGGTTGTTTATGCACGCAGGAGGCCCGTCTGGCACTGGGTGGCATGCTCATATATGCATGCAGATTGTGCTTCTGTATTCCTGGGGTTATACATACAGAGCGCTGCTTGCTCTTCTGTTTGTCAGATTGGGTATTCAGCTTATGCCTGTGAGGTTACTGCAAGAAAGGCAGTGCTTCTGACAGATGACAGCATATTTCAGGGCATCTTACTGTCTTCTTCAGTGCAATTTTTATTAAGCTGATGTGAAGAAAAATCCCTTTCTTTTTCTTAGCTGAATTTGATTTAAAGTATGTGACATTTTTTTCTTTTTCCCCAAAAGTTTATTTACATTCACAAAACCTGTTGGCTAATGTATTTTGCTACAAAATCATCATTATGATGTCTGTAAAATGCTATTGTCAGTGAAGCTGATTTTGCTAGTAGTTAGGAGAAATCTCCCTCAGAGCAGATGGAGTAAGGACTTGCCTGGGAGCAGAATGGAAAGAGTATATCGCTTGGGCTTGCTGACAGATAATGGTGTGAATGTTCTGTAGGCGTGGTCACTCCAGCACTGCAGTGGGCTGTACTGAATTCCACGGTCATATTCCTATAAAATGAAATACAGGGGAGAAGGCAAATCACTGTATCGTTGGAAAGATGAGACATTCAGACCTGGAGAATGTGCAGCTGGTATATGTTTAGGAATACAGGAGAGATTTAGTTATGTTAGGAAAACTTTCAAGAAGGCAGTAGGAAAATATTGTTTCTGCATTCTAGTGGAAGCGTTTTCTCTTCAACTTGTAATTGAAGCTGTGCCCAGCTGGGATGAGTGTTTGAGCACATACTGATATGTTACTAGACGCAGATGCTGAACATCAAATATGAATGTCTTCAGCATTAACTTCATCTGACATTCACTCATGTTCAATTTCTATTTAGGAAGGGATTTTTGAAAAACTTTTGAAAAAACTGGTAATTTGTACAATGACAAAGTAAATTTCTTTGTGTCTTTAGTTTCTGGTGACTATTTTACAATTTTGTGTGCTTCTGTGAGAAGCAAGTGTCTATGTTCAAAGATGCGGTGGCACAAAATGTAAATACTGTGTTTAATTTTTATAGCCGGTAGGAATCAACTTGGTCAGCATTCATTCAAGTCCAAATGATCAGATGTTGTGGGCAATTGATAGCAAATGGAATGTCCACGTACGAGTTGGAATTACAGAGGAAATGCCTGTAGGCACTGACTGGGAGCATGTACCAGGTAAAAAATAATGCATTAATTCCTTTTGCTTTCTGCCATTTTCTCATTGTGATTTCTCACTCTCATTTCTCTGTGATTTTTTTTTTAATCCATGTCATGTTATAAGTTTGATAGCAATGTACCAGTCAGATACTTTCCTCAGCAGTCAAGTGTGGTTATTTATAGAAACATAGTAAAATGTTTGATAAGGGTTGTCTCTTAAAGAGGACCTTGGTTTTACTTTAAAACACTGTGTAGATAACTTAAGAGAAATCTAATTTTGGCCTGAATTTGCATTGCAAGTTATTTCAGGCTGCTGCCACTGAATTAATAAGTGGTACAGTTACCTTTCAGTTAGGATTAAAGCAGTGTTCCTAAGCAATGGGACACTACTGTGCTTTGGGAAGTTTTGTACTGAAATGGGATGCAGCATGGGGTTCCTGTCCGGGTGTGGCTAACAAAAACCTGATGCCATTTTGCACATCTCTCTGTTAATCCTGTGTGCTGGATGCGTTCTGGATTAAATAATTACATTTTTGCCATGCCTGTAAGTAAAATTAAATTGTAATTGTTTCTTTGTAAATAACTCTTTATTGTTTATTGCTGTCTGCTTTTTAAAAATACTTCACTGCAGAAATGCATGGCACTTTGGTTGCAGAGGACCTGTTTTCTTGTGGAGAGGAAGGAGGAAAAAAATATATCCTGTATGTCTATGATGCTAACCATTTTTAGGCAAACTAAGGTTATAACTGTCAGATTATTCACCACCTAGCAGTAAAATACAGTGGAGGTTCCAAAAATAGGTTTGTAAAGATCCTCTTGTTGGTTGTTGCTTGTGGCTGTGGCCCCAGAGCAAAGTGTATCCACAGTCTGATATCGTTGTGGTCAATATGGTCTATGAAGTCTGCAGTTAGGGACTCTGTGTGCTGCAAGGGCCTGTCTTTCTTATTTTTTTACTTACACAGGGCCAGAAGCTCAGATTCTAGTACAATGTACTCTGTTCCACTCCCCTAAAGTCAGTGTAAGGTAAAATATCATCATAAACTGTCATCCTGCCAGTCCTTTCCTAGAAAGCCTCTGGGAAAACTAGTTATTTGTGACTTTTATAATGGAAAGTTCTTTTCTAGTATTAATGTGAGAATGTATTAAAAATACTATAATCATACTGTCTTTTCATTAAACTTTTCTGCAAGTGTATTTAGTACATAGGAAAGCCTGTGACTGTTGCCTTTCCATGTCCCATTGCCTTTAGGTTTGCAGGCATGTCAGCTGGCCGTAAGTGCAAGGACGGTTTGGGCACGCTGTCCAAATGGAGATGTAGCTCGTCGGTATGGCATTACTGACAAGAATCCAGCAGGAGACTACTGGAAGAAGATTCCTGGAAATGTCTCACGTTTAACAGGCAAGTTGGTTCTGCATGGTAGTCCAAAGACATTGTGATGTCTGCTTTGACTCTGCCTGCTGGTACTCCAGCTGACAATAAACAGGGAGAGCTATGACATATAAATGCTTAATGGGCCAACAGTTTCACCAAGGGGCTTTTATCATGTTAGTAAAAAACCTTCTCTGGGTACCATTAGAAAAAAAAAAAAAAAACCTCCAAATGTTATTTATTTAAAGTTTGTAATTGGAGCCTTCTACTTTCATTAAAAGATGCATGCTTTGTGCTTTGCAGTGACCCCTCTAGATGAACTGTGGGCGATCAGTACCTCAGGATCCCTTCTCCAGCGCCTGACTAAGACCTTCAGCCATTCCCATAGTTTGCAGAAAAATGATACTTCTGTTCTGCTTCACCCTGATGATTTTGAAGATGAATGGGAAGTGATATGAAGTCGCTCAAGCTTGTGAAGGAGTGAAAAAAAACAGAAGGACATACCGAATTTATGTAATGTATGTACAAAATGTTGGATGTAAAAGCCACTCATCGGACCTTGTGATATTAGCACTTTTGTATTAAAAATCTGACCTGTTAAATAGCCCCCAAGGTGTGAGTTCTGATGTTTGTTCCAGTATCTCTTGGGAGACTTTAGATGTGGCATACTGCAGTTGTTATACTGTACTGCTGTAGCAGCTCCTTTGGAAACGTAACTCTTTACCTTAATCTGATTAGCAATGACAGTGACTGTTTCGCAATAGCATGCACACTAATACACGTGTACTTATTTTGAGAAGGAATTCTGTTGCATTAAATATTTCTCTACAGCAGAAACATTAAATATTTCTCAATTTCTTCTTGTATGTGGGACTCCAAACTGATGGAAATGCTCTTCAACTATTGTATACATGTAGAATGATTTTTCCCTTGCAGCATGGAAGAAAATACGGGAAAGTATTTCTTAGTGAGATATCAGAACATCACGATTTGCAGTGCTGCTGTTGAAATGAGCTTAGTTTGATCCATTTCCATATGAATATCTGCAAGGCTCTACTAACCTTTGATGTCTAGGAATTTTGTTTCTAACTTTGAGAAGTTTGGATTACATGTAATGTCAGGGGGACTTAGCCCATTTCACGCAGCCGTCGGGAAGCTGACAGCTTTTGGGGGGTAAGTCCCACTTTGGAGTAGGAAGAAGTTGCATGTTGGGTTTGTAGTACAAAGCAGGAATGTACAAGGCAGCTTTCATAATACCTGTTGTGCTATATGTGCCTCCAGCCAGTGCTTTAACACTTGGACTCAAATTGTTTTGAGTACCAAACATAGATGTATTAAAAAGAAAATGGTAATTGATAGAATTACCTGTATATCCCATTAAAATTGTGATATTGTGAGAAAATACTTAACAATATTGTGATTTTTAGCTATGTTAGCTAAATTTTGAAGTGTCTTATACTTACGGATATTGCAGCAGAGGTATGTGGTGAACTGGGAAGTAACCTAAGTTAGTCATTGCAGTTTGTTTTTCTTTAAACTCTAAATCTTCTTTGAAATATACCTCATTTTTTTTTTAAGCAATAGAACTATAGATGAGAGAACATGACTTCAGTATGTAGGTGGAAGAGTTATTTTGTGTTCTTTCTAAGCATATAAATCATCAGAATGTTGAAGCAGCTGCTAACCAACACTAAATGAGCCACCTTCAGAACAGGCCTGGTGTTGAACGGTGGGGACATTTCTGTTTTGAGAACTTGATCAATACGTGTGGAAAAGACTGTTTTCTTTTTAACCTCTGTTCTTTTTCAGAATAGTTCATGCAGGTACTGCACTAAACTTGGAACAAACGTGGTGCAAGGTGAGAATGTGTATCTGTGGAGAGAGAGCCAAGTTATGTCACTTTTTAAATTATTCTTATTTTCAGTACCGCTTGTCATGGTGGCTGTCAGGTCTCAGACTGTTCTTTCAGTCTTGCAGGGAGGATAGACTTGTTTTCCTTTTACAGGTTAGCTGTTTGCTTCATTGCTATCTCATCCATATATGGAGATTACCCCAGAGGGTTTTTTTAGCCTGTCTGGCAGTGGATTGTAATGGAATCAGTTTGAAGTAACCCAATCTGTTTTCTGCAAGCATAGCTTGGTATCTTGAGGACCCCAAAGAAGCTGAAATTCAGCTTAATAGTATATTTTGGCAAGTCCTGAGTCAGCCACTTTGGAGTAGGGGTATGAGTACTTCTCTGCACCCTGCCAAGCACCAGATGCTCAAGTACAATGGCATTATTTAACAGTGACACTTTTGTATTACATTTTTCAAAGTCATCTTAGTAATGGCTTGAGCTTGCTAGTTGTTTGTTTACTGTATAATACTGTACCTTGCTATGGTTGTTAATATTAAATTGGTGTCAGGCACTCTTCTCAAACTACTTTTTAGGGTAGTTTCATTAAAACTAGTTTTGTTTTGTTTTTTTTTTTCTTGTACTTAGGTTTTTGGTTTTGTTTGTGCTTTGAGACAAGTGCAATAAACTAGATTTTTAATAAATAAATTACTGTGGTAAGACTCATCTGTTGGATGATTCCCAAAGAGGTCTGTTTGCCTGGAAATTGTGTTGCTGCTGAATAAAGACATGCTTATGAACCCCCTGTCCTACTATTACCCCAGATAATATGGTAAGGACCTGGATACTGTAAAATAGACGTCCTATGTTTTTAATAATTGGTAGGTGTGTCAAACCAGCAAAATGGTCATCTTCCCAGCAAAGACAATTAAACTCTTCTAGTATTTAAAGTTCATTGCCTCCATATTGAAATGGTATTTCTATAACAGAAATAAAGAACGTTTTTCCTTACACACTGTACAAAGATTGCACTTGCATATTAAATATTTCAGCCTTGGGTGAAGAATATGTATGTATGGTCACAGCTAGAAAATGTCCAAGCAGAAAAAGGTGATTGTGCATTGTGCTGTAACTGTACCCTGCTTTGCATTTTGAAATATCTGAGCTTATCTGAAGAGTTTTTTGTTTTCTGGCCTTTAACTGTAACGGCTTCTGGGGCATATAAAGCACCATTGCCTTCACTTCCCACATAGGAGAGCTGTTTCCTGGCAGAGTTACGGCCTGTGTAACTTCTCACGAGAAGGCATAGCCACGCTTAATGACAGTTCTGATGCTTAAACCCATTTCCAGCCACAGGAATCCTGTTCAGAATCAGATGGCAGTGTCTTTACTAATTGTCATACCTTTTATCTTGACAAACTGGTTCATCTGCTTCTGTTGGCTCCTGCAGGGAAGTTCTAGTCTTCTTACAGCATCAGCCTGTTCTGTTACACAACAGCGATCCTTATGTCACTGCTTACAGAAGTTCAGAAGCCTGAGGTGAGTTGGCGTGAAATACCCATGTTGAAATCTGAGTAACTCTTGTTTTTCTGTGTTGCAGCAATTAAAAAGAATGGGATAATGTTAAATGGTACGAAGCAAGTCTTTCACTTAAAAAAACTGTCACAATACTTTAATTGCTGAAGTAAGGTAGTGGAGTTGTTAGGAAGCACAGCTAAGAAAACGATAATAAGAATACTTAATTATGACCTCATGTCATTGTCTAAACGTAGCTTTATTTACACAGGTACAAAGGAAATGGAATAAATGTTTATACCTCTACAAAGAGCATCAATAGTGTGATGTACAAGGAACCCACTTCTCCACACACCTGTGGCTGTCAGAGCCCCGTACCTCTTCTAATTGCTTTAACAACAGCTGAGTCCTCAAGTGTCTCAGAGACACTTGTGGCTGATTTCAGACCAGCATTGCGTTCTGGCTTGTCTTCTTGTGCCTCTCATGAAAAGTCCCCTTAATGAGTGAGCTGTTGCTAGTTGTTTCTGCTGGAGTTCTGGATAGATTTGAAGAAACAACCAAAACAAATTTTCACTAAATGGTGTTGTGAGTAAAGGCCTGCAGTTCAGTTGCCTGCCTGCCTGTGGCTTTGCCTTGTTAATTAGCCGTTACAAAAGCGTAACTCATCTGTGAAGATGCACAGGTCTACTCATTGCTTAGGTGAAAAATCTCTGGTCTTTAGTTTTTTCACTAACCAGGCCTATCCACATCCTATCCCTACCTTCAAGAGTAAAGAGATAAGATCTTAATTAAAGACTTCTAGCTGTAGACTGTGAAGTGTGCAGATTTTATTCCTCTTCCAGCCTTGCGTGGCAGCAACAAGTAGGCAGCAAAGAAAGCTGGTGTATCCCTCGCCGAACAGAGTGATCACCCTGGTTGTTTGGTACTGAGTTACTCTAAATAAAAATAACCACTGTGCTCTCACAGAACAGAAGTGAACTTGTAATCTAGAGGACTGGATTTGAATTAGTGGAAAGTGAAAGTTGAGTTGCAGGCATTATCTTCTGTGAATTACTACAGCCAGAGCTCCGCTGATAACGATTTAAATATCTAGATAAATGAAACAATCCCCCTGTGCTGCTGAACGGTGATATCTACGTTTATCACAGAAGTAACTGTGGATTTCTCATCGCTTGAAATCAAGATAGGAAGTGAGGTCTTGCAGATAAGGCTGTGGCTGGTATTGTACTGGAAGCTAGGTGAAGTTACTATGATTTGTTTGGTCCTTGAGTTTGCCTGACTCAAAGTCTATTTGAATAGATCTGTCAAAGCTGTTGCGTTAGCCATAAAGTTAAAATCCTGCTTGATGCATGTGACGAAAAAAGCAGGCTGTAGAAGAAGATCTGTTTGAGAAACTTTATATTCTTTTGAAATGTGGACATAGAAATCAGATATATTTGATGTCTTTATTTTCTAAAAACCAACACAGTAATAATAAAATATCAAAAAAATTTTAATCCCTGAAGATTTAAAAAATGCCCTTTGTCTTTGGCCCTCAGAAATGACTAAAATATACTGAGTTTTGTAGCCTGTGATTGCCTGACAGAGGAACCAGGTAGTTCACAACTGAACAGTGTTGAGTGAAGCTCTGGTTCTGAATTAATCTTTCAGATATTTTTCACAGTTTCTATCCAATATTTAAGTAATCAGTGCTTTTTTCTTTAATACTTCTTTCTCATAACCTCAGTTGAGATTCACTTACGGCAAATACAGCTAAAGGAAGGAGACAAATCTACAGCACCTGTGCTTTAAAATATCTTGCTAAAAGATGTGTACAAAACTAGATTCACATGCTGTATTTACTATCTTGTTTTTGTACAAGATGACTGCATGCTTTGTTTGCATATTGCAGATGTGTAGCCTGAGCAGCACAGTGAGCCTTTGCCAGGAAGAGCGTTATTACGAGCGTGCATAGGTGTCTCGTGTAGCATGGAGGAATGGTGTAGATGTTGTGCCTGCAAAACATAGAATAGTGGGCAGTAGATGGCTCCTAGCTGAGCTGTTACATTGCTGTGTTTTGCCTAGCCATGTGCTGGGTAAATTTTGCAAAGCTCACCTGCGTCAGATGAAAAATTAAGCTCATTAGAACTCTCTGAGAAAAATTAGAAGACAGGGAGGAAAGTTCCGAAAAAGAGCCCAGCAGATTGCCTGGTGCATGCGCCTGGGTAAGCAGCAGGGGCATGTTTGAAAAAGAATGAATTTTCTTGCGCTGCAGGGGGGTGGAGTGCAACTGCCAGCAAGAAGCCCCACAGTCCCTGGTGGTTAGAGGGGACAGGCCAGCCAGCTGATTGCTGGAAGTGCAAAGTAGGTAGGGTAATTGCGAGGGTGGCCGAGATTTTATTTGCTCAGCTCCCACGCTTGCCTTGCTAAATCTGTTCTCTGCCTCAGCAGATGGGCTGTGGTCTGTTCCCTCCGTGAGCCACAGCCAGAGCTCCAAATTGGGAGTGACAAACATGAACCAGCGGATCTGCACCAAGCTCCACTGTGCTGGGGTGAAAGTCGATTATTTTAGGTTAGGAAGAGCGTTGGAAATGATCAGTGTAACACTTTGAGATAACAGGTTTAGCACTGTTAATTCAGTTGATAATTACTGTAATAATAATGCCAGCCTCGTTAAATATTAACATTGATGCCAGAGGTACTTGTGTAGGGCAGATCTCAGGCTTCACTTCTAATTAGCTGCTTAACAAAGTACTGTCAGCATGAGCTGTGCATTTAAAAGAACAACAATAGAAGTCTGAAACGTGTTTGTCTGCATTAAGAACAGATAAATTGGAGAGCTCAATCCTGTTGCTCTTAAGACCCGGTAACTTCTTTTCATCCTGTTCTTTGCCTAGCACAGGGAGATTTCTCATGTCCTTCCACGCACAACTGCATGATTACATGGTGCCCATACAAAGCATTGCTGGGAGGAAAACACAGGACTCTGTAGAGGCTGTTCTGAGTGTTTTGTTTGTCACCTTCTTTCCTTCCTTCTCATCTTGCTATTTTAGCTGCTCTATAACAAGAGTTGAGGTCCAGGGAGATAGCAAAGCTGCTCCTTCTACTTAATCTCTGCTATTTGTTTAAATTGAAGTTAAAGCCAGCACAGTTCTGTGTTACCTTTGACCTGATACTCCCTTGTCCACAGCCCTTTGCAGCATATTTTTCACCGTTGCTGGCTGCTTGCAGTATGGTAACTTCTTAAATCTGATTAGAATAAAAGACTTTCAAGATGGGAGATAACATTTTTTGTTGTTATTGTTCATTTGGATGGTTTTTGTAACTGAGCAAGAGAGATGAATTTACAAGGCATACCAAGCAAGGTGAGCTCAGCTTTCACTTAGAAGGCCATGCTTCATTCAGTCCCTCAGTTTTGCTGTTGTACACCCAGTTCTTCGTAGGGCCAAAACACAACCAGACAAGCAGGGTATGTTGGAACACCTGTCTTTCGTATTTCATCCTATATATATCTATAGGGAAAGCTCTTGCTGCAGTGGCTGTGGATATGGCTTCAGGAGTGTTATTGGTAGGATCTAAGGCTTCACCTTATGATGTCTCTAGAGGCAGCTCTGCTTGTGTTCAACCAAATACAGGATTTTTTGGAAGCCATCCCAGGCAAGTGATTTTGCAAAATAAATCCATCTATGTTGTTTGAAGTGATAGCCAGGTACCAAGTGTTTGTTTTCTTTGGCAGTGACTCATGAAGTTTTGACATGTGTGACACTTAGGACAGGAACCATCTCTTTTTTTTTTTTTTTTTTTTTTTTCTTCCTCCTTATTCGAGTCTCTCTGGTATAGTCCAGATGAGTAAGAACTATCTTTGGAAGCCACTTTGTGCCTGTGGTTGGGGAGCAGGAGTGTGTCTGTTCAAAACACAGTCAAGTCACAGAGGGACCTGTGCAGTAGGCTTTGTATAATATGGTTTCAGAGGATGCTAAAGAGAGTAATTCTGACCAGTGGAAGAACAATGAGCAAAGGAGAATCAGGCTTAATGGTGGGAAATATTTTCTCACAATAATGCTTATTAGGCTGTGCTTTTGTCTTTGATGGGAAATGGTGGCTGTCTAATTCTAAGAGGCATTTAAGACTGGATAAAGGGAACAATCTCTGTAGTGATATGAAGGGATGAGAACATCTTTCAGAGCCACTTAATCTTTTCTTGCTTTGCCTGATTTATTTATGTAAGTGGCATTACCTAGAAGGGAAGACACCTAAGTACTTGTGCTTTTTAGTTCTGTTTGGTAGATCAGAATGCTGTTAGTAGAAGGGGCGTTTGAAGGGCCATCACGTCATTCTCCGTGTCTTTCAGCAGCAGCACTCTCAGAAGCGATGGCCAGCAGACAGTTTGTCCTTACCTGTAGGCAGGTGAAGAAAGAGGGCAGGCAAACAGAAAGTGGAAGTTGAAGATGTGCTACTGATGGACTGACTGCTTGGGAGTGGTTTGCAAACACTGCTCAAAAAGGAGTAAACCCGGCAGGTGAGCAGGGTGGTGTGACTCTCGTTAACCAGAAGTTCAGCAGTGACAAGCTTGCAGTTTACAATGAGGGTGTGGGCTTGAGAATAGCATGGTGGCCAGAGCAAATACAGTAATAGAAGAGTGAGCAACAAAACAATCAAAAATTATGTTTTCCCATTGCAGAGATTAGGAAACTAGGAAGGCAGCCAAAACTTCCACAATCATCGTGATAGAGCTTAATGTTCCGATACCACAAAGGATATGGGTTCCCCATAGGCTCTGAGCTCAAGGCTTGCTTGCACCGTGCAGCCCTGTTGCCAGCTGAACTAAAAGCCATTGGCACAGCTAGCCAAAGCAGCTTGTCTCTTCACAGAGACCGGCTAACGGGGGGAGGCAGAGCACACATCTCTCTGCAACACTGCAGTTAATGCCTCGTTGATGACAGTGTCCTTGATGACCATCACATGATAAAAATTCAGGTTCAGTGTGTGTCCCTTCTCAGAAAATGTCTCCTACAGAGTCACTGCATCAGTGTCAGACTTGTATCTGAGTAAAGCTTCAGTGTAGCCTAATTAATGAATGGAACCTGGTACGATCACAGTCTAAAGCAGGGATATGGTTGCATAAATTTTTGTGCTTTTCTTTTAACAGGGAGTCTGCACAAGATTTGTTTGGTATCTGAGCAACCGGTTTCTAAAGCATCAAATTCCAAGCAGGAGGCAGGAAAGAGTTATTTTGATTCTGGAACAAAAGACTTCTAAATACCCTCCCAGGTCAATATCCTAGGTTTGGTACAGTGCAGGGCCACTTCTCCATGCACGAACTGCAAATGTTGAAAAGGTGAATGGATGCAGATCCAGACTGCCAGCTGGGATCTGTCACCTCCTGAAGTGAATGTTCAATGCTGCTCAGCACCCCCTGAAATGCACAGCATTCACTAAGCAGCGCTTTTCCCATGAGCTTGAGGTGGGCAGAGCCAAGCTCTGTGTTACTCCTCCCTTCTTTTGCCTGGCACTAGCTTGTAAAGTTACTCCCTCGCTAACAAGAGCAGCAAAGCAATTCATTCCCCCTTTCTTCTCCCATCATTCAGCAAAACTAGAAAGAGAATTGGAACATACCAGAGTCTTGCTGTGTGAGCAAAGCCCACAAGGTTGTGGCTCTCTTTTTGGCTGCAAAAAGCTTAGCTGTGCAGTAGGGAGAAACATTTCTAGTGGTGCTGGAAGGGGCCAGTGGCAGACAAGTCTCAGGACAGGCTTTGCTGCGGGAGGGAGAAGGAATGGAGGGTGGAGTGTCTCCCACTGCAGCCCCGGTCTGGGTGTGATGACTGTAGGGAGAAGTCAGTCAGATCAGTCTGACAGATCAGACCGGCTGGAACGAGGGGTTATGAGGAGATGTGCCTTGAGACTTCCACCTAGAGCTGGGTTCTGTGGCCCTGACCACGAGGTGGTAGCTTGCTGTCCTGTCAGGGTGGTTGGGATGATGTTGCTGGATGTGAACTGGCCATCTTGTGCAGAGCTCCAACAGCAGAGCCGATGCTCAAGTTCTCCAAAGTGGAGGCGACCTGGGCAATAGAATCATAGAATAGCTTGGGCTGGAAGGGACCTCAGAGATCATCTAGTTCCAACCCCCCTGCCGTGGACAGGGCTGCCAGCCACTAGCTCGCTAGATCAAACTGCCCAGGAACCCATCCAGCCTGGCCTTGAACACAGCCAGGGATGGGGCAGCCACAGCTTCTCTGGGCAGCCTGTGCCAGCGCCTCACCACTCTCTCAGTGAAGAGTTTCTTCCTGATGTCCAACCTAAACCTCCCCTCTTTCAGTTTTAGCCCATTCCCCCTTGTCCTACCATTATCCACCCGTGTAAAAAGTCGGTCCCCCTACTGCCTGTAAGCTCCTTTCAAGTATTGGAAGGCTGCAATGAGGTCTCCCTGGAGCCTTCTCTTTTCCAAGCTGAACAATCCCAACTCCCTCAACCTTTCCTCACAGGAGAGGTGCTCCAGCCCTCTGATCATTTTGGTGGCCCTCCTCTGGACCCGCTCCAACAACTCCACATCCCCTCTGTACTGGGGGCCCCAGGCCTGGACACAGCACTCCAGTTGAGGCCTCACAAGGGCAGAGCAGAGGGGGACGATCACCTCCCTCTCCCTGCTGGCCACCCCTCTCTTGATGCAGCCCAGGATGCCATTGGCCTTCCTGGCTGCAAGAGCGCACTGCCGGCTCATGGCCAGCTTTTCGTCATCACAACGCCCAAATACATGCACAACCTTAGCTGGGCAGCTGGCATTTAACTTTGAAGGAAAGCTTCAGGTTTTGTCCTTTGGAATATTCTATCCAACAAGTGAATCAGTGAGTGACTCACCTGGGCTTGGCTTCCAGCACCTCCTTACCTCAGGTCTGTCCCAGAGGGTGTTTTTCTTGCAGGGTGTTCTTGGTGTAACCACATCCCCAGTGCGCTGCTGGCAGGCAAAGCTGAGTCAGACCTTGGGTGTCTGAAGACGACAAACTTGAGGGAGTGCTGCTCTTTTCCTGCTGGCATGTGGGTGTTTATCTCACCAGCGCTGGGAGCTGGCGGCTCTTATCAGACTGCCGTGGCCCACTGTATGCCACAGCTCCACAAAATAGGAGCAGAGATCACTGGCAGATGCCAAGGTGTCTGCTTGTCCATCTCATCTCAACAACCTCCTGCAGTCAGGTGAGGCCCTATGGTGTTGTCAGTAGTTTTGCTTCGTGCTGTGGTCCCTAAGGCCCAGCATCCCTCCTGCTGGGTAAGCCCGTAAATGTATGTTTTAAGTGCAAGAAGCAATGTGCCCCTTTCCTCGCAGATGTAGTGGCTTCCCAGCGCAGTAACAAGCAGTTACTCAGGTCACCTCCGTTACTTGCTCAGAACTGTTTTGTCCAGCCTGCTTTTGGCTGTAGCCCTGCCTGTGCTTGTCATTAACAAAGGACTGAAATCGATTTTTTTGCATCCCTCTGTCTTGTCGCTTCGAGTCACCAATTCATCGCTTTCCTTGTTGCAGGAGTGGGAGAAAACATGAGAGGGCCAGCAGATGGTTTTGTAGGAAAGGATGTTTGAAACTCAGCTCCTCAAGGGACTCGATTCTCTCTTAATGTGAATTAGAAATTAATTTTAAGTTTAGGCTTTGCTCTAAAATGTGGCCTCAAACATTGTCAGGGAAATGACACTGCATTAAAAAATATAAACACTGCATTTAAAAATATAAAAAATATAAAAAAATAAATGTAGTGTAACGTATTTGCTTGCACTATTAAAAGAGTCCTAATGATCACAAAGCCTGAATAATAAGAGCAGAATGTCAAAATTCACCCCAAAATACTGGTTATTACTATGGCCTGAACAAAGGAGTGGAGGGATGGTTTTGGGCAGGGAAGCTGTGCAGACAGAGCGTGGGAATGCCTGGCTTCCAAACTGAGCTGGGGTCTGAGGATGCTGCCTGGTCACTGGTGTGTGAGAAGAGATGGGAGGACTGGCACTTCTCCCTCAGAGCTGCAGGAGGGGAGCCGTGGTGATGGGGCAGAGAATCTCCGTGGCTCCCTGGTGTTTTCCTCAGAGCTGGAAGCTGCTGCCTGTCCTGGCGGAGACGTGCAGCCAGGTGCTTTCTGCCTTGAAGTACTGGCCTCTCTCTTCTTTGGCCTGCTTCCATTGCTTCCAGCAGAGGAACCTAAAGGAAGGCTTGGCTGGCCCAGGTTCCCTGCTCGCCTCCCAGCAGGGATCCATGGAGCTTCCTACCCTCATGTTCCCCCTGGATGGGGAGGGCAGGGGAGGGCAGGCTAGCCCATGCTCCCGCCTCATAGCCCAGGCGTGTGGGTGTCTCACCATGGCTCAGAATGGGTTTCATCAGGGCTGAATTTGAACTTTTGGGTGCTAATGTGCTCTCCTGAAGGAGAAGGGTTGGCTTAGACTATTTTCCATTAGACTAGTAGTACAGGGAACATAACCTGCAGACTTCAGCCATAATCCGTAAATGTGACGCCTGTTATCATCTGAGGCTTCTGAAGACTTGGTTTGTTGGTTTTTGTGATCTTCATGTTTATCAACTTAAACCACAGCGCAAAGAGATACCAGTCCTTTCAGAGGCCATCAAGGGAAGAGGGAATGTTTTTTTTTTTNNNNGGAAAAGGGAATTTTTTTTTTTTTTTTTTTTTTTTTTTTTATCCCAGCTGCATTTCTTCTAGTAGCAGTGAAGAATTTCTGATTTTTATCTTTATTTTATTTTTAGTTTTGCAAACTGCTGTATTTAACTTTTCTGTACATGCTTGGTGGAAGGAGCAGGAGTAAACCAGTGCAAGCAGCAGCCTTGCAAAACCATTGATATGATTCTTGTGCATGACAATAAAGGATGGCTTGGTATGGTCTGAGCAAGGAGCAGGCAGAGCTGCTTTTTCACACATACATGTGGAGAGAGACCACTGAATTCGGGCTGGGAATGATTGGTTATCTTACCTCAGAGAGCTTCTGACACCGACCAGGGATGGAAACACTGTCATTAACAAAGGTGCCATGAAAGTTGGTTTGCAAGGATTTGCAGTTTAAATGTTAAGCACACGGCGTGAGTGCCTTGTTTGTCTAGCTGAGGGCACTGGTCTGAAGATGGGCTGATGCAATGCCCAATAATCTGCTGATGTCAATAGATTTGTTTCATTGCAAGTCAAAAGTCTGTATGACTTGCATGCTAGACACAGAACAAATAGGGATTAGGAAACAAATGTGGCACCCTGGCCCAGTTCTTGTCTCTGTCTTTACATGCCTTTGTAGTGGATCGTTGTCCTTGCTATTTTCAACTTCATCTTCTAAACAGTCTGTAATTACAGCCCTGCCTATAGCCAAGGCCTCTCCCTGCATCTCAGAGCTTCTCTGCTTCCTGTTCTCCTTAGCTGGTGCCTGTCTGGTTTAGTTTGCAAGAGTTGTCCACACGGAGGAGCCTGTTCATTAACAGCCCTCTTTCTTTCCTTCTGAAACTGTCTGAAACCATTTGCAGCAGGCTGTCATTGTGCAGTGCTGCGTTAAGCTGGTGTTAGGCTTCAAATTCCGTATCTGTGCATCGTCGTTGTGAAGGGGGTAGTTTTCAGGTGTGTAATACCTGCAACTTCTGCTGAATTTAAGGTGCCCACCTCTGGCAGTGCTCATACCAGCCTATGGCCGTGACAAGAACAACGCTCCTGCTTTTGTGGCAGGACAGCACAGCAGAGACTAGGATCGAGGCAGATGTTAAAGGGGGTTTGTAGACTATTTAAATCATGTCATTTTGTATTCGCATCGATCTAAGTTCATCAACTTCTTCATATTTTGGATAAAAGGAGACTACTGAACATCCCAAATCCGTCTTTTAACTGAGTTATTCAAAGTTAAAATAGACTTGAGCTCCTTCTGCAGATGCTAGGCAGGCTAAACTTTGTGAGTCCTGAAATATTTAAGGGAGCTGCAGAGAGGAGTTGATTGCAAAGAGAACAAAGTAACCCAGTGCTTCCTCTCTCCCCTTGCTTTCAGAATGAAAGTGTTTCAGGCCTTCTTCACCTGTCATAGCAAAAAAAAACAGCTTGCGCTAAAACGTGTGTCGTTTAAAAATATTTTTTGGAGGTGCTTGAGCAACACATGGGAAATATTTATGATCTTCCCTCATTGTGTTATGATAGAAAGCCTTTCAGAGGAGCTGGCTATAACTAAGCTTTTCAGGAGTGCTGGCTCTCTATACAGCTGTGTATGCTTTTGGCAGCATTTCCCACAGATGAGTAAGTTGCCTTGTGTGACTAAAATAATCTGTGAGGCAATACAGAAGTGTTTATGTCCTTACTCCTGGGATCTCATGGTGTTAGGACTTGGTGAATCTCCTTACCCACACCTCTGTGACCAGCTCCCTGACTTTAGTGCTGGCAGTGCCCTTCTGCAGAGACGTAGTGGCTACCCCAGCTTGCTTTATCACTCTTGGCAGTGGTGTTGCAACTGGCAGTAATCGGCATTTTTGCTGGCAGGCTTCGCCAAGAGACAAAGAACTGAATGGGCTGTGGAGCTCGGCCTCTGCTGTGCTCAGGGGCCCGGTGGCAGAGGACAGAGGCGTGCTGCAAGTCACTCCGAGGAGAGCTGATGCCACTGTTGCTTGCTCTGTGGCTAAGCAGAGGACTTTTGTTTCCAAAGCTGAGAAGCCCCAGGCTTTTTCCAAGCAGTGACTCTGAAAACAAGCCTGGACCCAGCTGGGTGAGTGATCTGTGCAGTCACTGGTGCAGTTTGCCTGCGAAGCCACATAAAGCATGCCAGACACATCAGCAAGCCACACGTAGCGAGGTCCATCAGTGACCTTCAGCAGAGTAATCCCAGCATGGGCTCAGCAACACAGCCACAGGCTTGACTTCTGTCCTAGAATAACAGGTGGGGCACAGCAATTAGCTGACTTTGGATGCATCACACCACATTGAGGGGGGATCCCTTTCTGTTTGTACTAAAGTAAATTAGCCTGCTAAAGGGAATTACCTGAAGGCTGGTGGGAGGGATGCAGGGAGTCACAGGGGCAGTAGGCCTTGAGTTGTTTCGTCAGCAGGCTCATTGTAAGGTGCAGGTAGGGGCTGCCCTACGTTGCTTATGCAATGGGATTTTTCTAATAGAATCCAGGTGGTGATGAGGCCACATCCTGCCCAGCTGTCATGGTGTTACAGCATGTAATTAACCACCCAGCTAAGAATCCGGAGCATCTTCCGGTGTTCAGTTCAGCTAACCAACTCCCTGCTGCTGAATCTCATCATGTCTTTGTCAACAAGGCTGATAAACCTTTCTGCCACCCCCATCTCTGCCTCCTCGCCAAACTCAAGACACTTTTCCATGTGCAAGTTAGACCTGGCTGCTTTACTTCTCATCAGTTTTGGAAGATGCTTCCATAGCATTTTTTCCCATTGCTTTTGGAATATGTACTTCAAATGAAGAATTTAGCAACATAGTTTTTTTTCTTTTTTTTTTTTTTTTTTTTTTTTTTTTTTTTAAGCTTCTTAGAAAAGGATAAGTTCTTTGAATGTCTATATTTTTTATTATCAACAAGGTGACTGAAGAGAATAGTTAGAGCTGTTACATTCTTTCCAACACAGGGCCTGAATTTCCCGTGGTAACTGGTTTGAGCATATATTATCCTGGTTCTTTGGGAAAAAGGAACATTTGCTCTTCTAGGAAACATTTTCAGTGCCATCAGTCTAAGAATAGCAAACTTCTTTGTTGCAACTCAAATTTCAGAAGTATGGCTTATCATTTATTGTGCGTGCAGTGTGGAGTCTTTTTTAGATGAAATACCACTCTTCTGCAGAAGCAAGAATAGCTTATAGTGCCTCATTCTGTGATTTATCTTTTTCTAACCAAAATTAGTTAATGAATAAAGAAATTTGTGTTTTGGACATCCTGGCCACTTATCTCTCAGTGCATCAGTTCAGTGATTATCCCGAAGGGAGCTACAGTGCTGAAATTGTTCAAGTGGCAAATAACTCCCTGGCTACAAGTTTAAGCATCGAAGCAAAACCCTACAGTTTCACTGCTGACTTCCAGCAAAAGAGGCAAAGCTGCAGCCCGGTGGCCTGGGAGATGTCTATCACCATGAAGATGGAGGAGCCAGCGCAGCTCGCTCCTGCAGAGCAGGCAGGGGCAGTGCCAGTTTTGCAGGAGCCAAGCAGCACCGCAGTCCAGAATGCTGTAAAGGCTGCAGAGCAAAGAACTTAGGCTGCACCCTTTGCTCAAGACTTGATGTGTCCGAACACAAGTTTTGCATGCAGGACCTTACCCCTAAAGGGCTCTTCCACCTGGAGCAGCTGTGAGGATGTTTTGTCTACCTTGGGGCATCTCAGAAGGGATATTCAGGGTATCTGGTACGCAGAGGTGTCAGCTGAGCCGAAGAAGCCATCACCTCCTCAGGCAGCAGAGGAGCTGGAATCCACATGAAAAACTGCTGTAGGCTTTGGGCCATTGCCACACCCCAGGGAATCCCTCCGGAACAGCAGAGGGAAGGCAGACAGGGGCTGGTCCTGCTGCATGCACAGTGCCAGCCTCCTCACTACCCTGAAGTGATGGCACCCCGCCCTGCAGCAGTCACCGAGGCCTGGGGGGCTCCAGTCCTGGCTTCTGCCAGGGCAGGAACACCTCCGGCCAGGCTTGCCCTGCCCCTGCCCTCAGCAGGGCAAGCACCGTGGCTCTCTATGAGGGACAGAAAGAACATTGCAAGGAAGCCAGCTGCTATTTGTGCTTGTTTTAAAATACATTTGGCTCAGCTGCATATCCCTGCCAGCCCTGTTTAAGGAGGTTTTAATGGTATGTCTTCTCTTTGGTTTGGTGTACAAGATTAGGAAGTTTTCATGTGCCTTTAAGAAAAAAAAAAAAAAAAAACAACCCATCCCTGCCAAGATGTATTAGGAGAGCTACTAAAAAGGAGTCATCCTGTTCCAGGACTGCTTGGCTTATGTAACAGGGAAATCCTAACTGGAAGATATCCCCTGCACACTTGCTGAAGGCACATGCCATTTTGGAGTTTTCAGCTGCTCAATTTATGTTTTGGATCATATCTGCTGCTGGTTTATTTAGATATATTTACAAATATGTATTCTCCCACATATCGTCATTTGTACAGGCCATATAATGTTTTTATAAAATGCAGTATAGACTTCACCTCACCACAAGGATCTTTAAATAAAATATATTGTAAAGTGCCAGATACAATTCTTTTTTAAAATACAGTTCTAATTAAAACAGGTACTTGGCTGCCACGTTAGCAGCTTCGAACACAGTTTCCAGCACAAGTCTTTCTGCCAGGTGCGCGGGAGGCTCGGCTCTAGCTCTCCAGTTTCAAGTCCAAAGGCTTTAGGAAATGTGGCAGAGGCAGATCGTCCAGAGCCTCCGGGAAGTGCTCGGGTGCAATGGTCCTGATCAAGACACGCATGGCTCCGACAAACAGCGACGGGGGAGCCAGGCCCACCAGGCACCGGAACCTGCTCTCCCCCAGCAGGTCCTGCCACCGCTGCCGGTTGTCCAACAGTTGCTGCTTCATGGCAAACCGCAGGTCCTGAGGCACGAAGAGGAAGAGGCAGTCGAGGCAGAGGAGCTTGGCACGCATGTTGGCCGCCGGCGCCTGGGCCACCTGCTGCAGCAGGGTGTCCAGGGGGGTGTTCCCCGCGCTGTCGCGCAGGCAGGGCGACGCGCCGTGCCCCAGCAGCAGCAGCAAGCACTCGGGCCGCACCAGCTCGCAGGCCAGGTGCAAGGCCGTCTTGCCGCCCTCCACGCGGCTGCAGCCCCTGCGGTCCAGGTGGCCGGCCCTGTCGCCCGGCGGGAAGGCCTGCACAGCCTTGAGGATGCGGAAGAGGACGCGGACCCGGTTGTAGCGGACGGCCATGGCCAGGTGCGGGGCCGAGGACTGACAGCAGCTGAAGCTCTGGCTGGGCACGGCCCGGGCGGTCTGGCGGACC